>JAIPRK010001036.1:0-102365 GCA_025469195.1 Chaitophorus viminalis
GGTACGGTTTTATTGCGACTGAACAACGGCCTCTCGCTTGTCACTGACGACCGCTATTATCTCAAACGTATCTTATCTAACATTTACCAATTATATAAAATATCTCGCGTATTCGCGTACGCAACACCTATACTCCTTAAGATCAAAAAATTAAACAAAAAGAACGAGTAGGCCTCGCTTTGCTGTACAGTTGGGGGTGGAGTGTACCTTGTTTATAGGATAGATCATTATTACAATGGATTTGTACAATAGATATCATTGTATACGAATAACAATTTTGAACAGAATTAATATGTTTGTCTAAAATGTGTATATAATAATATAATATTTTATATTTAAATTTAATTATAATGCAATTTCGTAAACATTTAAATTTAACAGTCATAAAATTTTTCCTCTTAAGTCTGGTAGAACTTTTTTTATATATTTTTGAAGGTAAGCTTATGGACAACCTAGTGTTAAAATTTTGAATCTTAAGTATAAACAGAAAAATTTTATGAATTTTCAACTACAAAATAACTTACAAATTATCGCGATTTTAACATATTTTATACAAATTTGAACTTTATGGGCTAACCCTTTAAAATGACGAAAAAATTTACAATTATAACCATCTAATGATAGAACGCTGATGGTTAAACGTTTTCGGGGTTAGGAAAAAATATTAAAATAATACTACATACTTTATCACTAAAATGTGTTAAATATTTTTTAATAGTGACATATAAGTCAGTGGCGTACCGATAGGGTGGCATGACGGGTAATGACAATAGGCCCGGAGGGAGGAGGGCCCTTCAAAGAATATGGTGAATCCAAAAATGAGTTTACCATTATTACAAGATTTTAGTTTTTGGAAAATTAAATTACTTTAAAATAAAATAAATTTAATAATTATAGAAAAATTATTAATGCTCGATTATAGATTATTTTTTGTGCAACGTTTGCTTGTCAATGGCGCAGTGCCAGTGATATTATTATACTACTTTTGGAACAGATATAACAAGGACTTTAGAGCGATATAAACTTTACATTAGGAAACCGTATTGATATAAATTTTATGAGTAGGTGCATGCTCTTCATATTCCAAATTTGTAAGATCAATTTGTAAGTCCACTAGATGATTTTACCACATCCAAGTTCTAGTTGCGCCATTGTACCCAGAGGAGTAGCCAAGGGGGTTAACGAGTTATTATCCCCTCTCCTCCGATTACCAAAATGTTTCTCTTAGTTTGTAAAACATGCAATTATTTTAATACAGAAGTGCATTCAGGAGAGAATTGAAAACCCTTCCTCAAAAAACATTGTTTTCTGGTTACGCCACTGTAGGTAAACAGATTATTGAATGCTTATTAATTTTTATTAATTCAAAATTAAAATCATAATACGAGACGCATCCCCGAAAACGTCTAACCAACAGCGATTTCACAAAAAGTGTTGTCAGCAGCGGGCGGATTGACGTGTTTGACATGGCGAGCGGAACTATTTTAAGTAGACACAGTTGTCGGACGCATTACGTTTCTAAGCTTCGTGCAATCTGCAGATTACTCGGCGGAAGTGTACGAGCGCGTGGCCGAGATGTTCGCATCCAACGTGTTCCGGCCGCTCACGCCGTCCTCGTACGCAGAATTGGACGACGAGACAGCCACGGGCGTCGGCGGCGGTGGTGGCTGCGTGGGCGTCGGGCAAGTGGTCGCGGTCAGGGAACCGACGGAGGACGAGGCGACCGAGCACAGGCAGACGGCGTTGGTGTACCAGGCGTTCCGGGCGTTCGTGGATCGCGAGAATTTCGACGCGGACATGGCGCAGCCGCACGTGCACAGGCGGTTCGTCAACGGGTTGATGCACCGGCTCAACTCGGGCGACGCGGCTGAGCGGCACGCCGTGCGCGACATCGTGGACAGCGTGTGGGCCACGTGCCCGGCCACGCGGCCGACCGTGTTCTGCGCGGCTACCGAAGAGCTGGCCGACTTTGCGTACGGCTACGCGCCGCGGCACAACGGCGTCAACGAGCTGCTCGACTTCTTCGCCGGCACCGACGGCACCGCCGCAGACGTCCCCAAGGTCGCGCGTATGAAAATATAATTATTATATTGGACAGTTTTTGCGCAACGCCGGTTATTATACTAATATATTATTATAATATTAGGGCTAGACATTTAATGTACTTAAAAATCGCGAAAAATGCAAAAACCACTTGAAATACTCAAAAAATGTATTTGAAATAGCTTGAACTTAAAAAAATTACATTACATTATATAAATATTTTATTTTACTTCATATACCTATTAATAATAAAAAAAATATATATATTCTTTATTGTTACACTGGACCACGGAGCGTCCTTTCAATTTTCCCTTCGATTTTCAAATACACTCGTATATGCCTTCATGTTGTCCGCCAATAAGTTTTTGTAGATAGAGAAGCTTCTTTATACATCTACCGAAGTGATTGGTGAGTATTTAAGTACTTAGGTACATTTATATATATTTATACAATAGAAATATAACATATAAGAACTGTAGATAAGAAATTGGTTATTTGGGTTTTCATCTATTACTTACAAATATTATATTATAAGACTATAATAAAATTTTAATTTTAATTTCGAGTCCAAAAACGCCAAAAATTCTTAAAAAACCGCTGAAATTCCATAAAAAATGCAAAATATAATTTCTTATTCTAATTTAAAAATACCTAAAACATATTTGTAACAAAACGAGCATTGTATAAAAAGCTTCAGAAAAAATGCCAAGTGCATCGAAGTCCCAACTCTAATTAGTTAACTATTATACATTATTGTTACGGTAAAAATAACATTCGGTTGTAAATCAAACGTTGATTGTATATTTTTTTTTTTTTTAATAGATAAAATTACTTTTGTTTGCAAAACCGGTGGGATTTTTTTAACGTATAATAAGATTAAAAAGTGTCTTATTAAAAATAAACAACTTGTATGATATGAATAAAAGTAAAAAATAATAATTACATATATAATAATATACGTTTGTGTTACTAACCATATGACTTATTCGCCTTCGCTTTTCTCCCGACTATTTAGGGTCGGTTAGTTCTGTCCTAAACCTCCTTTTCTCTAAATTTTTTATTCTCAATCGTATCCAACCATCTTTAATTTGGTCCTTTTTTCCTTCAACGTTCATTTTCATAACCACTTTTACTACGATAAATCAACATCGATAATTTACATGTTAAATTATAAAAAATAACCGATTACGATAATCGATTAACCGTATCGGCGCGCATGTGCATAAACTAGATTGGACGAGTAATATTAACGGAATTTAACGTTATTTTTAATCGGTGTTGTGCAAAAACGAAAACCTAATTATTAATTAATAATTAATAATATACCACTCGTTGTCCCCAGGGGTTCTACGATTTGTTGGTATCACCTACCGGTTATATAAATGACCATTTTTTAAATTTTTATTCCTTTTGAGTCCTTTGGGTGTTGAATCTGGGATAATCTAATATAAATGATCGTTACTACACGAGATGAAACAACTGACCAACTTTAATACTCATTAAGCTTCAGCAGTTTGGTGATTTTTTTTGATTTTGACCTCTTTTCTTGGTGAGTCTCTATGCATCATAAAACGAAACTAACGACCAAATTTTATTTTGAAAAATGTTTTTTTTTTTTTTGATTTACCCGTTATTCATCACTCTATTTATTTCGTTTAAAGTAATGAATCTCCCTTATAATGTTAGTACCCAATTCATAAAGATTACCTTACTTGATTATTATACGTATTGTTGTTTTTCATAAAAACTTTATTTGTTGAAAGTTTTATAATCACGATGACATTCTATTTCAATCTGTTTTACAATAGCACTTTTAGTACGAGAATATAGCGGTCAAACCAAGGTTTTACGTTTCTCGATTAAAACTTAAGTTGGAAATTCGAAATTTTACCATTATATTGATCTCGTGCAGTTAATTCTTGGATAATATACAAAATTATACGGTTTAAATATGGTTAAACTCACATCCCCTCCCCCCGTCTATATATAAGCCATTATTTATGAAATAAAATAAATTTATAAAAAAATATTGGCATCTTTCCACTTACTTTGATCCACTTCGACCACTGGGTGTAAACACGTCAATTGTAATCGGATAAATGGTTTACGAAAGTGTTCGGCGTCTATTCTCGCATCAAATGGTTTGCCAAGTTCGTGGATGTACTTAAAATTTTTGTTATCCAACTTAGTGTTTACAGCGATTGCGTTTCATGCTATACAATAATTGTTATCAAAAATAATTTATATGTATATAGTTGATAATTGTGATAAGAAAATTATTCATGAAACGTATCGACGTCGTATTATTGGTGACCTAGCAAATTATCGTAACCAAATGCTAGATCGTTTACACCGCGAAAACACACCTGTACCCTATATCAGTTACAGTGTTTTGCGTAATACGTTCCCGGTCACGTGCCCTTTATCCGACGAGTTACGTTAACCTGGAGTAGTTTGGAACGATTATTATTCAACACTTTAACTCTCAGATAAAATAGTATTTACTTTCCATTTCGATTTATTTATGTACGGAATGTTCTTTTTTTTTTGCAGCAAAAAGATGAGAAAATAACTTTTTTAATTTAAATTGAACAGCTTTTCTCTTCTTTCTCCCGTCACGAGCACTCTGGCTAATCCAAGGTTTTTATTTTTACTATGAAAAACAATAGGTTATAAAGGTTACCTATGAATATATGTTAACCTATAATCTATATTAATGTTGTTATTAAATCGGTATTTTTTAAACTAATATTGTATTAATTATGGTACATTTATTGGTCAGTTTTAGGGAATTCAAATGTTTTTATATAGTTTTTTAAAGTTGAGAAGAGATAATTGAGAAGTGACACAAAAATGTTGGTTAATTAACCGACTGCAGAGACTAAAATGTTTTATTATAAATTATAAACCACTAATAAACGTTTTATTATTATTATTTTATTTTTTTGTTGCAAAAACTATGTGTTAATTTTGTTAGAACATTATAATATTATGCATGCTTGAAACTCCATTTTAAACTTAAAAGCATAATATTAAACTTAAAACAGTTGGAAAAATCATAACATCTCCATCTCTAGTACTAACAGGTAAAAACAGATATTGCCGTATTAGTATACTATCGGTGACCTGCACTAGACTAAACGATGCGATTAGTTAGAATTTATTGCTATATAAAAAGTCTACGATTCATCCTATAAGTATAATACGTTTTACGAACATTTAATTGATATGTTGTATACAAGCGAATTAATTTTATGCCAAGTCAATTTTATATGGAAAAACTATCCGATTAATAATGTAACATAATAATAAAAGAAAAATGTTAATCATCTGTTGAAGAATAAAAATGTATTGTTTCTCTTACGAAGTACAGCTGTCAAGGGTTTTGGTGCGATTACTCAAACACCCGTTGTTGTACACGTTCAAGTCTAAGCTCGTGGAATGCGCCAGAGCTTTGAACAATGACTATACAGATCTGATTCCTCAGATGTTGATGTACATAAAAAAACTGTGGTCGTGCCAACATCTGAAAACCATCGTTTTGCTGCATACAATGATGGAGTTATACGAGTGGTGCGACAAGGACCGATGGACACAGTTGCAGGTGCAAATCGCTGGTCATCTGTCAAAATTGTTCATCAACAACGATTTTCAACTGGCCGACGTGTCTATGAACTTTTGGAATCGCATTTTACACGAAAACATTAAGCTGTGGAAAAACAGGCCGGACGTTATCAAAATCGTTGTGGGCGATTTGAAAAAGGTAATGAAAGTTTAAACGCGTCGAATACTATTGACATTGTAGTACAAACTCTAGAATCCAGATGCGATAGATATTTTAACGAAAATAAGTAGTTACCGCATCGTGTATTTTTTTAGTAATTAAATCGAATAGAGCGTTTGAATTAACATATTATTGTATAGAAAAAATATAATTTTTTACATTTCAAAAATAATTATAATATACATATTATAATAATACTTACCGCAGGTGGAACAAACCCACTGGAACATGGATTGTATCAAAATGGCTAATTGTTTGTTGAAGTTAATGGTCACTAGAAAAGTAATTAAAGACAGCTACGCCAAAGATCTAGAAGAGACGTATCGGGAAGATAAAGATAATGTGAACAATTATGATCTAATCACCACGCATAATACACTGATGCCGTTCAAACGTTCTAATTCAATGATAGATACTATACAGACAAATACAGAATCAATTGTTTAAAATCTTTTAATATTTTATCGAACGTTTAATAATATTCTATAAATTTTATTCGCACAGTTTCATAACTACTAAAATTAATCAATCCTCCGCCGAAAATAAAAATTATGTGTTAGGTTTTCAGCAAAGCGAGAAATGTATATTGGTTTTACCATCTAGCGGACTAGATCAAAAAGATCTACTATACACTTCAGTTTTATAAACTTGTATAATCAACTTAGTCTTTTCATTAATTATAATCCATTAACTTTTATTTAAGTTAAATTGAACCATTCATTATTTTATTTTAATCAATCAATATTTAAACATCAAACGAAATTCAATTATTAAATATGTCAGTAATACATAACATTTTCAATAAAATAAAACAAATTTGCTTATGTAATGTGCTTTATATTAAAAATAATATTTACAAATAAAAATATTTATGCACTAATTAGAATAATATGGATTTTGATACATTTGATACATTTCATCAATGAAACAATTATAATCGCAATTTTATGTTATATCTGATTCATAGTTTAATAATAATATTAATGATTCTAGAAGATCTAGACTTATAAGTAATTTCAAATGGGTTTTGACAGTCTTTAATTTTGAAAATCGTCTTCACATGATACTTGTGTAAATGATACTGATAGTTGAATTTCATGTGTGATATTAAGTTCAGAAAAAACACTAGTGTGATGATTAAAATCCTTTAAGAATTTACAAACACAAGGTATATACTTCTTGTAATTATTTTCTAAGGCACCATGGTTTGAAGTAATTTTCTTCCATATTATAATAATTCCTCGTAAGTACATTTTGTACTTTACTTCTTTATAATAAAACAACCCACCCTTATATTCTACCATTTTTGTCTATGGGCAAGTTACCTCCATATATACAAATGTTTAGTTTTTTTTTATTTAATTACTCTATAATTTATATTTCTATTATCAAATACAAAAACTAATACTTAATTTGAAATTACAAGTAAATAACAATGTCAACTTCTTATTATGTGTTTTTATAATGAAAATATTTACATTAAACTTTTGTACATACATCTTAGAAATATTCTAATATATGTTTATTGAAAAAATAAAACCAAATACAAATATTTCATACTGTCTAATATGTTTCATACATATTTAAGTTTATAATACTTGATATTCTTTGTTATAAAAACATATTATATAAATTTAGAATGAATAACATGTTTAGCTTTATAAACATTTTAAATTGTATAATATAAAAACATAACATTTAAATTAAAAAAATAATAATTTGTTTCCTACATACTTAATTACTCAAAATTTATTTTATTTTTGCTTCGGATCTTGATTTTGTACTTTTAGATCTTTCTTAATTTAAATACAAAATATACATTATACAATATACATAAAATATACAATTATTAAATCATAAAATATGATATGTGATACTATATACAAATGTAATCAATAAACGAAAGAACAATGTTAAATAACTATTCTTAAAAGTAATAATTGAAATTTTAATTTAGATATATTTTTGGACTGCGGTTTTCTGTGGGCCCAGTGCACCAGGGCGGGGATTGAAGTAATTTTACTATCGATATATTATAAAATATTATATTGTGTATTATGCGATTTGTGCCTTTATATTCTGTATCTACACTATAGTACTAAGTATTCTATGATATTATAAACTGAATACTATACTGATTATATTCCTACATAGATTACATAGCCATATTATATCAGTAGGTATAAATATAATAAATAATAATAGTTATATTTCAAGATTTACCAATGAAACATAAAATTTTACCTTTTACGTGTCAAATCGGCAATTGCCATTGATGCCACTGACTATTGGTATATTATCAGTTCTCACGTATGTATATATAAATTATATACGAATTTAAAACAATATTATTTATTTAAGTTGTGCCGAGGCCAAGAGAACCCACACAACCTGGGCGTACCGCAGGACTACACGTTTGCACCATAGCTGGGCCAACCATAGTCCCATCTGATTTAAACTTCTTATCAATAATTATTAACAGTCTATCCTAATTAACGAGTATTTCACATGTATAGGGATTAAACATTAGTTATAAAACTTTTTAGTTAACTTTACTTATGGGTTTTGATTATATTTAAATCGTTATATTTTTCATACGCAATTGTAATACTTAATATATGCAATAATTGCATTCCATTTTTGTTTTTAGATTCTGAACGGAGTGATGGAATCTATTGATTTTACAATGATGTGTGTTTTTTTTTTTTTTGTGTCTGACGACAACTTTTTTTGCAGTAAAAATGCTTCGATTTGCTTATACAGCAACTTTTCTGAAAGGAAAGTGAATGTAGATGGTACTTGGGCAAGTCAAAAATCCCACTTTTTAATACTTTTTGCAAAAATCGAAAAAAACGTTAAAAAAATTACGAAAAAACGGGAAATTTTACGCAAAATCACGTTTTTACAAACTACATTTTTTTTAAATGCTCTAACTCAAAAACGAAAAACCGCAACTACTTGAAATTTTCACCAAATCTTTATATTAGTGTTTTTTTTTACATGGTTAAGTTTTCAAAGTATTTTGACATATTTTGACTTATTTATAGACAATTTAAATTTTTGATTTTTGTAAATTTTTTTTTTTAAACACCTATAAAATTTAATTGGCTGGCCGAAAACTCTCAAAAATGTAAAACAAGGTTTATAATAAGCTTAACTTATCTTCACTAGAAAATATCGGTGATCGTTTCCCTCAAATTTTTTTTATAAGCTCATAAAGCTCAAATTTGTATAAAATGTGTCAAAATCACTATAATTTGCAAGTTATTTTGTAGATAAAAATTCATAAAATTTTTTCTGTTTATACTTAAGATTCAAAATTTTAACACTAAGTTGTCCATAAGCTTACCTTCAAAAATATATAAAACAATTTCTATTAGACTTAAAATAAAAAATTTTATGACTATTTGAAATTTAAATTTTTACGAAATTGCAATATAATTCAATTTAAATATAAAATACTATATTTTTATATACAAATTTTAGACAAACATATTAACTCCGTTCAGAATTGTTTTTCGTGTACAATGATATTTATCAATGCATTCAAATTTAACAAATCCATTGCAATAATGACCTATCCTACAAACGAGGTGCACTCCACCCCCAACTGTACAGCAAAGCGAGACCCATCCGTTCTCTTTATACATTTAAAATATAAACTAGTTCATTATTTCAAAATATTTATTGATTTATTACTGTTTTATTATTCATTCAAAATTTTTTGTTACCTTTACCAGCCATACCTGCTTGTAATTACAGATTTTTATATTAATAACATCGTTTATATTAAAACTGGCTATGAATTAACAACGTTAATGATTTTTAAATGTATAATTATATGTACCTTCCTATATGATTAGTGTAAGCATAAGTAAAAAAGTTATGTAGAATAAAGCCAACAATTGAATTATTATGTTAAAAACAATAAGGTACACTTTTTACAGTGCTTACAGATTAAAATGTTAATTATCTATACCATAATAAACTGGATTTAAATAAAAAAAAAATGATAATAATATTTACTACCTAAATCTATTAATTAATCATTTATGAAGTATGTATTTACTGTCAAATTCGATTTGATTGAAGTAAATACATAAATTTAAATTTTATACTGTTACAAATAATAATGTAGGTAGTAGGTACTACAATTGTAATTATTTTTTATAGTGAAAATCACGCTATTGCTGTACTTATTCAATTTCCATTCAGTCATATAACCGATAAACTTATAACAGCGTGTAATGACATAAAAACGTTGTATAGTCGTAGAATCGTGAATATAACGTTTACGATCAACATTCAACAATATCTCGACGCCGACGATGGTATTCGAGGTCGTACTACACTTCGATCACAAACGTCATTCGTTTGATCGTTTCTTATACGAATTAAACATAAATTGCACACAATAAAAATATATTATTACCTTGTATTGGACATTTAATTACGTCACAGATATATTGATTTCACTTAGTTACATAAAATAAAGCAAAGCCTATTTTATGATTGTTGTTATTATAAAGTGTGTTTATTTTGAACCAACAGTTGAGCGGCTCCAGTTAACTTTTCGGGGTAATGTTAAAGGGGACGCTTTTAAAGCGCTGTGAGAGGTAGTTGGACTGATTGCCCTTGCGTCCCCCTCCCCACTTTAAGCCATGCTCGCAAGTAAATGCACTGCATATTCCAATGGACTGTCTTATACGGTACATAATAAATAATAATATACAGTGCCCCGGTTTCGATTAAATTTTGTTCTTGGACAATAGTTCGTTCGAACAAAACCCCCTAAACGCTCGTAATGATGATTCCTACAATACCCGCGAGTATAAATTCTGCGCGCGTTGTGTCCGTCGAAAGCTTTTGATAACGTCCGTAAGTATACGAGATACCATTATTGTTAATACACTCATTTTTTAAGCATATCGTACGGTACAATATCGAAGATATTTTATTATTGATTATTATTACATAGTGATAACTGATAATTATACATAGTAGTATAATCAAATTAAGATGATTGTAATCCATGATCTGTCTCTGTCTATCACATACGCAACTTAGGAATTTGGACGTTTTCTATTGCCAACGTACCGATCGATTAATTAATACGATAAGAATTTTGAAAACTGATTTGAATTCGCCGTTAAGTTTACTTTAGATCGACTTTCCCACTTTTTTTAAATTTTGCATTTAATATTCCCAAAAATTAACTTTTGTTGATTTTTATGTTTCCAATTTGTTTAATTCTAATTTGTGAAATTTTGGGGGACAAAACCAAAAAAGTGGGAAAATCGAACTAAAGTAGACTTAACGACGAATTTTAATCAATTTTCAAAATTCTTATCGCATCGATCGGTACGTTGGAAATAGAAAACGTCCAAATTCCTATGTTTCACGTGTGATAGACAGAGACAGAAAATCATGGCTTACAATCCCCTTAAACGTTTTGCCGATAATATTAATAATGATACCAACTACCAAGTATAATTACGTAATATAATAGGTAATATACTAACTACGTGCTATGCGCAGGCACTTAGAATTTGCCATTTATATATATATATATATATATATATATATATACATTATTGATCTTGTTGTAGTTCTTGAGCTTATTGAAACTGTCAACTGTATACGGTTGTTCTATGTGTACGTATCTGCAAAGCCTAGAAATCTTATTGGCAGCCGAAACGATATGATTATGGTGCAGATTTACTATACTTTAAGCAGTTCCTATTAATCTGAGTGCGATGAATAATTATTTTTTTATTTTATTAAATTTAAAAAAGTTATTATGACTTAACGAAGAAGGTTTGTTATTCCTGAAAAAAGTAAATCTCGATATTCACAAGAAAAATAAAAAAATAAAAAAACCTAACCAAAAATTATAAAACCAAAGCTATTGATTTTTTAAAACAAAGTTAAATATCTTAGTGTGAGTCTTGCATTAAATTTTCATTTCGTAAATGATTAATTTTTAATTTTATCGAAAGTAATAAGAATCTGCTGGCAGAAATGTTACATTACTTCAAAGTTTTTATTTTTTTAAGTTGTTCGTTAATGAAAAAAAATTATAAAATAAACTTTTTACTCGATTTTAATGTTGTGAAATTATAATGAAACACTTATACGGTACGAATCTACTATTCAAAAAATAAACATTATTGTAGATTGGTACAGTTTTTAATTCACTCGGAGAAAAAATCCTAAAAACACAGAAAACTTGCCAATTGACAAACTCCATTTCAATGTATAGTAAAGTTGTTGTGATTTGTGAAGCATAAATCTGCAGTTGTATATGAATAATGTAAAAAAAAAAAATTAAAACTTAATTAATTTCAATAGAAATGTGGGTCTGCGAGAATTACATATAGCCTATAAGTATTTTTTAGCGAGTTCTGAAATGATGTAAAAAAACGAATTTGAGTACCTAGTTCAACTATGTTTTACAGTACCAACCTATGTTTGACCAAGGAAAAATTTTCAAAAACAATACAAATGTGTTGATATTAGACTACATTGTTATTTATGAAATTATTGATTTTATTATAAGTCATTTTGGGCCATAGGAACAAATGTGTAATAAATAATTTACTCTGTTAAGCTATTTTGTGGTTTAACATGTACTTGGGACACAATAATCAATAGAATAAAGCTAATAATGTGTTAATAGGGATTGGAAAAAAAATACGTACCTATAGGTACCTACTAACGTCATTAATTATAATTTTTTATTTTCCATAAAATGATTATTGATGTTTAACTGAAATGCTGATATTTTACATTTTTCTAAGTAAATGTGTATACATATACGAATTATTCAGCGAGTAGCAACCCATAATGTACATAGGTACCTAAATAAATAAAATATTTTTCCCATTTTAATTCAACTTACATGCTGAAGTCGTAAATAATCACCATAGCGGTAAATTACATTGAAACCGGGTTCAAGTATGATATTTCTTTAAATGCGAATTTTTATTTCTTTATATCAATGGTTTGGAAAGCAATGTAATCAACATAACATAAAAGTTAGCATTAATTAACGGAGCAGTAAGTGTTCAGCATAGATATTTTGTTGTTTCTGCTTTTATAATCCTTATTATTATTTTTGTTATATCTACCTACCTATGTGTAATATTTAATAGAGCTCATACAATCACACTTCGGTTAAGTTCTAAGACTATAATGCAACAGTGTAAAAGTTACGAATATTATAATTAGATACATACCTTATTACATTATACCGTTTTTTCGTTCGTGTAATGAGAATCGGTTAATTATGTATAATCGGGTAAATTATTCATTTTTAATGTGCAAACTAATTTCGAGTTTCTCTGCGCTAAGACGATGTGTTATATTTTTTAAATAGAAACTTTAAATGGAATTAATTTTGTGTTGCTTAACCTATATATACACACCATATACGCTGTTTTTTTAGTTCAACATTTAGTGTTCTTTTTATTATGTTAATTAACAACAATGGTCGTGTTTTATAAAATGAAGATATAATTTCTGATGTAGTTTTCTATGTTGTATTTTTGTCAAGTAGGTAGGTATTCTTAGGAATTGTGCACGTAACATGTGTATAATATATATTAAATATTTTGCTATCGTGGCGTTATGTTGTGTACACTATGCATCTAAAGTGCCTACGTGCACGTTATAAAACAATCTTAAACGTTATAAAAAGCTAATAGTTGTATAGTAATAATGTAATATAATAATATGATACGATAGGTATAGGTAGGTACCTATTCCGGCTACCTTGGGTAAGCCGTGCGACCTCTTTACGTTGAAAGTATGTAATTTTAAATCATACACGTTCACTGATGTCCGTTGTTAGTAATTAATTTATGTAAATAACCGAGATTTACATCGAAAGGCGAACAATTGTTTTATATGCCGTAATAAAATAAATGATAAAAAAAAAAATTACATTACCATGATTAAATACGATTTATTTACTTATATATTGTTTTTATCATCGTTAGTACACAAGCCTCCGTGGCGCAATGGTTAGCGCGTTCGGCTGTTAACCGAAAGGTTGGTGGTTCGAGCCCACCCGGGGGCGTACAATTTTTGCGTTTTTTTAGCAAAGATTTTCCTATTTTACGTTATGTAGACGCTTATCACATCACGTTATCTTTTAAAAATTGATTTCTATTTTTTTTTTTTTTTTTTATTATTCAACAGACTGAATGGAACATTTTCCAATAACGAAAAAGTTTATGCGGATTTGAAAATGTTTGAATTAATATTATCTTTATATTATATACTACCATTTAAAATTTTAGATTGTTATTATAATTTATAAACGATTGTCAAAAGTATGAAATAATCGAAAAAATCGATTAATAGTTAATCTTAATTAAGAGTGCACGATTATTAAAATGGTTAATTTATCGGACAATCGGTTAATCGATTATATTAGGGATTTAATATTGGGCTTAGCCGCTAAGGTATGAATTCGAACAATCGATTAACCCAACAATCGACGGTTAAATTGATTAACCGATTACGATTGCGGTCGGTTAACCCGATTAATCGGTGCAAAAATCGATTAACGATGCAATCCAACAGCTTGCTTTTGTTTCGTTCGTGTCACTACGGAACAACAGCAAATAACGGCAAAAGGAACGGGAACGAAATAATAAAAGCTCAATAAATAAATGCGGCAACGGGTTTTTTTCTTTTTTTTTTCCCCTACGAAAACACAGTGCATTATAATATAATGTGTTCAGACGTATCGGATAGAATTTAAAACGTCAGAGCGGTGTAATCGCTTTGAAATTGGTTGTTCGGGGTGGTGATTAATTGCGCGGACTTATTAAAAATATATCGCTTTCGTTTTCTTTACTCCGCTCACGTTTTACAAGCCCGTTGTTTTTGAACGCGTTTCGCATTGATCGTATACATGCACGGTAAAGTCATGCTGCATCGGTAATTAAATTCACAAATTTCTCCAAGCCAATAACACAGGCATTTCGCCTTTATTTGTTTATAAAACATGTTTGTTATCGATATTCAGAACGATTTTTTATTCCGATATTACTATGTATGATGTTACTATGTAAGCACTATGCTAATAATATTTATAATGAATGCTTAATATAATTAATTCTACTCATATATTATTCGCAAATGGTACACGCTCAATATACTTATTGTACGCGTTATGTATAGTCAATTAGTAGTCAATTAGTCATTACAGGTACCTAGTATTAATATTATTACAAGAGAACAATTTATTCCATAATATAAGTAAAAAAACAATTTTTTTTAATTTTTAATTTTTTTTAAAGTATAATTTAAACTATCGCGAAGGTTATAATATTGTTTTTTTGATAGATATTCACGTGATTGGAAAGAAAAGCAAACTTGTCAAGTGATTTTTAACTATCTATTATTATTATTTTTTAGCAATGATTATTGTTGCGTGCCAATCCTTCGTACAGATTACTCAGGTGAGTTGGCGATGCTTATATTATTTTACCAGTGATGTGATCCATATAACATTGGGTTACAACATAAAAATAAAAAACACTGACTTGTTTGGTAATAAATAAAAATTGAATAATATTTTACTATAGCTACATGAACATTGATGATGTATATGATGCATAAAACAAAATAATTCAGAATAATAATAATATTAAATGACAATACAGAAATATAATAATTATGGCGTACAGCCGACTCACATGATCAAGTGGGTAATTACAGATGAGTAGAAATGACCTCCGATTTATTGGTATCCCGTCGTCGTATAGTCGTAAATATATGTGGTTAAGTACTTAATGTGTATTGGTGAATGTTACCTTATTAAAAAGTGCGTATGGAGGCGCAAGGCATTTTACCACACATTAACACAAAAAAAAGATATAATAATAACAGTGAACGGTGCACAAAAGTTTTATGTTCGAGAGAACGCGTGAGAGTGTAGTGTTGCATATAGACGCGACCGCTATCACCAAAAAACCCAATATCAAGTCCCGTACGGCTTCTATACACAACATGTACGGAACAATTATACTTATGGTGTAAAGTAATTAGTATATTATTTCAATGAACTATATGGTATGTGACTATGCGTTATACGTTATATAACTATTGACTAAACGGTACAAACATAATCAGTGGCCGATTCAAGGTGGATTTTATGCCCCCTTTGGTAGTTATACATTCGTAGTTGTCATAATGATTATAAGTCATCGTTCAGGCTGGCTCCGAAATCGTCCGTTTTGGATAATATAAAACGATAAAGCGATATTGATGACTGTAATCTTATCTATATTTTATATATTATTGTATTTATTTTATTACCTATAACATAATATTTGAAAATTTGGGCTCCCTCTTCAAAAAAAAAAAAAAAATCATAGATCCGCCATTGAACATAATATATCACTATATTATATTTTTCTAACTTAAAATATAATTAATGAACTATCGATATTTTGGAAAAAGTTCTGAAACAGTTATAATATTTATGGTATTTTTAATTTTAATTATTATTTACGGTTAGCTTAACATAGGCTATATTATAATTTGCAAAACACATATCGTGAAATATCTTATAACATATTTATGTATTTGTGTTTCACTTTAGTTAGATTACTTAACTTTGGGTCGAATCGAACGGGGTTTGGTAAACAGAAGTTTTAAATTGTGGAAAAAGCAGCGAAATGAATAATTTTACCAAAAACATTGAGTTTACGTTACACTTAAACGTAAGAAAATGCATTATTTTATTTTCACACTTCGTTTGTTGAAATAATAATAAATTCATATATACACCTACTGAAATAAATAAACTAATTTAACTGTCGTAGCTGACAAGTTGGTGTACGGTTTGAACTGAATAATGTGACGTGCAACTTTTGCCGCTGCACGGTTAATAAGGTTAATATAGTGTTATAATTTTAATTTAAATTTCATTTATATCAATTATGTTAAATAAATCCGAAGAACTGCAGCACACAGCTGATGTTCTGTTGTGCAACATATTATTATTTGAATTCAAATATTCAAACTTTTCACCACGCGCAAAAGGTTTACAATAATATTTTCAAACTATTTAATTTAATACACAGTCGACGCATATATACGAAGGTATTTGAGTTAAGTCGTATTAACTTTTGATCACCGTATGAAAGTCAAATATTATAATAGTCGGTAACATGCGTATTGTGTTTACATTTTCTCGTATTAATTTGCCATGATGGTTTACACGAAAGAAGTTGCCTAGTTGACGTTTTAGTGTTTTACCCAGAACATCCGATTATTATAATAGGTATTATTGTTCCCTACTGCAGTTTTTGTGCTAAATTAATGCGTTTTCTTTATGGCGCTCGAGTGGAAGTATATAATAGATTATTTGATCACCTTTCGAAGCGTCCCAAATACGAGTAGGCGACGACTTGCAGTCATATTTCACATAATATTACAGATTCGCTCTGCATACCGTTAAAAGTATTTTACTTCCGCGGCGAGTATTATTATTTTCCCAGAAACGAATCGTAAGGCTGTGTCCTTCACACTTCAATACACAAGCATGCACGCCGCAAAAACCATACATATAAATATATAATAATAATGTATAATAACATAATATCAAATTCAAATTATTGAAATATCAAATAAATATAACGTTGCTCTTTTTAACTGTGAAATCATATAATATTCTATTTATCCTGTTCTCATAAAGCCCACAAGCAAAATATTATTACTATTTACTATAATAAAAATAATAAAAAAAAACTGTCGTATCCCACTATTAGTTATTGTTTATTCGTTGGATTCTGATGTTTTATGGTCGAAATAAATACAATTATTGTTTATGACAAAGAAATAAGAATACATTCGAATGAAGTATCAAGTACGATTAAATATACAAATGGTATTTAGGTATAAACAATATTATTAAATATTACAAATAATGACATTTTAACTACAAAACAATTTTGTTGTAAAAAAAAATATATAGATACCTACCGTTAAACTTTACAATAACTGCGCAATACACATTGTTAGCGTATATCAATTCCCAAAAGTTAAATAGATTATGTAAGTGCTTTAAAACATGAATAAGCATAATATGGATTGTGATGATAATATTTAAGAGTTCCGAGATAATGATATATAAAAACATTTCATACTTGCTTTGTTAAGATTCAAGAATAATTATGTAATTAAACCGCGATTTAATTATAATTCGGTTGAACTGGCTTAATATTTTTATTCAAATTTTGACTGAAGTTAATATTTTTTCGTACGAATATTATTGGAGTTTTCAAAATTGTCGACAATTGTTTTGTCATAAGCATATAATATATATCCACGTTCACGAAACAAACAACACATGTTTTAACAGTACACAAGAAAGTGCTCTAAACGGAACTTTTTTTTTTTTAAGAAGCCTAGCGCGTATAATATAATACTATATTATTTTTACTATTTATATGTATCGTATTAAATGCAAATCGATGAAAGTATAAATTATTCAAATGAATGTAATGTCAAATGTATTTATAGAAACGTAGACGATTTATATTTTATATTTTTAAACATCCTAGCATCTATTTGTAATACTATATAAGTAGGACGTTTATGAATAAATATACATCACATTATTGAAACATTTGAATTTTGAGACGCCACCGGATGGTATTTTATAAATTTCAATATAGTGTTGTTCTTGTTTATATTCTGAAGCGTAAGTTCGCTAGCTGGTTGTGGTGGAAGTCCTCTGTCAAAATAGGCGTTTTTTAATTGATAATTGATGCGCCATGTATTCATTCGATCCAAATAATTGATTCATTTTAAAATGAAATATCTTCATCATGTTTTCAGATATTTATTTATTGATTATATAATACCATTGTTTATAAACAACCATTCACACGTTTTTAAAAGATATATATATATAAATATTTATGTTATCGGCAATATGGATTGTTCAGGTATTTTTTAAAATGTCTGTAGGCATTTGGCGTATTCAATATTGCTTTTAGACAATGTAAAATGCCAACTATTTTTTAGGCAAAGTAAAAAACAATTTATTAAACGTTATGTTATATTAAAATTCTTATAATTACCTATTATATATTATTTCTCGTATTACAGACGAAATTGAATTTAGATATACTATTATATTTTTATACTTTATATTATTACTAAATTATTGATATAATAAAATTATTATATTATATTATTTATCAAGCACTATTATTTATACATTTTACTTAAACCAATAGCTACTTATTACAACTTATTTACAATGTATTGTAGAAAAATGATATTTTGAAGTGCACAAAATATTTTTAAGGCAAATGAACATTTTATTTTGACACTTGGTCAAACAAACACATTTTAAAAATCCTTGGTCAGTTCCTGTTGACTACTTCTTTGCAACTATTCGTAACGTCACTTCTGTGTCTGTTGGAATTGTAGTAGCTTTTTTGGTATATTTTAAACAGATTTCTGACGTATAACTATAATTGCTTCAGAATTCCATTTTATCCATTAAGCCCAATTTTGTTTATTTTTATCGGTGTGTACTAGTTGCAGTCATAATCAAAAATTACGTACTAGTTGCGGTCACCCATAAAAAAGGTTACATACTAGTTGCGGTCACCCATAAAAAAGGTTACATACTGATTGCGGTTGCTCAAATAATAAAAACTTAGTATACTATATAATATTTCGTTTATTTATTTAATTTAGAAAAATGTATTAATCAACATTTTTTTTCCCATTTATATCAAAAAGATAACGACTTAAGACTGTCTGCACTATTATTTATTGTGTACGTATAACGTATGGTTAAAAATATTGATACTTATGTTTAAATTACGTGGTTAAACTTGAGTCAAAATATAATATAATATGTATAATAATAATAATAATTTTAAATTTTAAAATTTCGTAGGTATAAATTTGAAAGAAATCGACTTAAGATATTCAAGTCGATTAGTTTCGCCTTCTTCGTAATATTGTATTTGTTGTGCTAAAAAATGCTCTTTTTCTATTAAAATTTTATTAACATGACTGGTTTTTGTACAATTCATTTTTAAATAATTATTAGTTTGAATTTCATTTAAAGCGTCAATAAATATAAAAATATTAGGGTGAGAGTGGTAAAACATGCTATTGAGCTTTGAATGAAAACTTTCGCATGCATTGGTTGTTCGTATTTTGGAAGACGAATAATATAAATTCCGCGTGGAATTGGAGTATAATAAAGCTATGACCGCAACTAAGATATTACTTAAATTGGCGTGACCGCAACTGTTATATCTGTTTATCTAATAAATCGTCATGACCGCAATTTTTATCATATTGCCTACTTTACGTTTGGCATTACACATAATACCTTTAGATACCTAGTATTACCTATGTATATTGTCTGATGATCTTTGGCATTTTATATAATTTCTAGGAATTTTTCAAAACATTGGATTTTGCAAATTTCCAGTAATATAATATTATATAAATGTTGTTCAAATTTATTAGGTTTATGACTCTATATATTGTACCACGTACGATTAATCGAAGTACGTGATTTCAAAACAAATCAATTTTTCTTGGAGATTGGAGGCCAATATTTATAAAAATATAAACCTATTCAATTTTACAAAGTATGGAGATTGACCTGCAGGAGGACAAAATAACACGAACATTGCAGTTTTGATTGCTACGGAGAAATAGCTTCTTCGCTCTTTTGTGTTACATAATCATCCTGTGATATATTTTGAAACATGTTTAAAAATATACCCAATCTGCTCTTGTTTAATATTCTTGATGGCATCATGCAATGAAGGCATTTACGTAGTTGCTATCAGTGCAAAATCATCGTCTTTGTACGCATACACGTCTGGTGTAATAACAACGTTATATTAAAGTAAACGTACCTACTTTGTTGCGTTGTATTTTTATCGAATTTTCTTAAAAGTTGTAAGCAGTACTTAACACTAAACACACACACACATATCATACAAGTAAACTTATGCATGTACGCAATATTCAAAAAATTATCAAAATTATCATCATTATAAAATGTTGAGAAACTGCGAACGTTCATAACTATTATATATTTAATTTATCCGAACACAACAAAGTGTTTTGTGTGTGTACCTAATCAAAAATACAAAGTTACCTTTATACAACTGCAATCTGTTTCATTAATGAAATAATTACGTAATTACGGGGCCAATGTGGCTATCCGACACTTGAACTTGGCGTTCAAATTAAACTTTGTAATAACTTTACCAAGACTTGGATTTATCATTAGTGATTAAGATTCAACATGCCATCCTATAGGTAGGTATATCAAAAATATGTGTTTTGTTAAGGTTAGATACTCAGTACGAAAATAACCAATAAGAAAATATTCTTTATCGAATCATTTGTTAATTTTAAGTGGGACGATCAAAAAGTTAAAATTGAATTAAAGAACCGTACGTAGCAAAATATTCTAATATTCTATAACTTGAGTTTTCAGGAATTTGATGCTAACGTATAGTCAACAAATGTCAAGTAATTTCATTAAAAATTGTTAAAAATAATACGTGAGACCATTGTAGACCAATAATAGATTGATGTAGAGACGTAGATGATTCCAAACTATAGTAAAACGTGTTCTATAAAATAGCTTAATAAATAAAACATGTAAAAATAGTGGAATTATCTTAATTAGTCGAGTTCATTTTAAGATTTAACCATCCGGTTATTGGCGTTTTAAATTTTGTTTTTTTTTTAATCACTAATTGTCCAAAAAATCTTAAGACTATTTAATGTTTTAATAATAAAAATAAAAATTAAAGAACCGAATGGGCCTCGCTCTGCTTTACAGTAGGGAGTGGAGTGCAACTCAATCATAGGATAGGTCACTATAATGGATTTGTTGAATTTGAATACAATGATAGGTATCATTGTATACATTCAACGATTATAAACGGAGATGATACGTTGGTTTAGAATAGGTATATTATATAGGTAATATATTGTGTTATATTTAAATTGAAATATTATGTCAATATTTGATTTTCAAATGCTTATAAAAAAAGTTAGGCTTTTGGATTTGAATAATTTTGAAATTACAGTAAAAACGACTTCTGTAGAATCTTCTATAAAATTTTCATGTATTTTATACAAGCCAAATTTTTTTTATTAACAATTATAAAAAAAAAAAAAAATGTAAAAAAATCAAATATTTCAAATACTTATAGAAGTTGCTTAAAAATCAGTTTAATATATGGGAAAAAAAGAAGACTTAAAGAAAATGCTTATCTAAACAACTGGTAAAAGATTCAAGTTTCTATGACTTGTACTTTTTGAATAATAACATATATTTAAAATCTTTTGATAATAAATCGATATTTTATGCGAAAAAACATAAAAGAATAAATGTCAAAACATTTATTCTTAAAGTCCGGTAGAAATATTTTTAGAATTTTTTGAAGAGTAACTTATGGATAACCTAGTGTTGAAATGTTGAACCTTAAGTATAAATAGAAAAACTTTTATAAATTTTTAACTTCAATATAAAAAAAAAAAAATGTAGTTGCTATAAGTAAAACTTATTATAAATCTTCTATTAAATATTCAAGAGTTTTTGGACAGCCAAATTTTTTGTATTGGTATCCCAAAAAAAAAAAAAACTTAGAAAAAACGAAAATTTAAATTGTCTACAAGTAAGTATATAAATAAGTCGTCAAAATACTTTGAAAACTTTAATATGTATAGAAAACACTAATATAATGATTTGGTGAAAATTTCAAGTATTTGTGGTTATTTGTTTTTAGTCAGAGCATTTTCAAAAATTGTATTTTTTCAAAACTTGGTTTTTCGTAAAAATTTCTTGTTTTTTCGAAATTTTTTGATGGTTTTTTCCAATATTTTTGGAAAGTACTGAAAAAGTTTGATTTCTGATACGTCCAATACCATCTACATTAACTTTACTTTCAGAAAAGTTGCTATTTAAGAAAATCGAAGTATTTGTACTGCCAAAAATGGTGTCGTCAGGTACAAAAAAAAAAAAAAAACATATAATTGTAAAACCAATAGATTATATCACTCCGTTCAGAATCTAAAATTGTTTTAAAATAAATTAATGAATTATCGTTTAAATATTGTTCTATTTAGTACGATCCAAAATGGTTAGTGATTATGATTAGTTTTATAAACTCGTAGAGCAAATAATTTATTTATAAATAATAATTATCATGGAGTACATAACAGAGTATAAACTATGAGTATAGATTACTACACTGTCTAAGTTCTAGAAGTATCTTTTTTATTGCATATGCATTGTTTTCTACGCTTACATTTGATGGAAATTGGTAACTTAATTTTACACTATACACATTACGACCACGTATTGGTATGCAATTTTGTGTATAATATGCACCCCAATTATGATGCCTGTTGCATGTTGTCGTAATACACTCGTGTATTTTACTCAATAATTATTATAATTGTTTAAAAATATTTGCACACAAATGGAGAATGCTGTTACATCTGCACGCGTGTCGGCGGTGGCCGTGGTGTTGTTGGTGGTGGTTATTCCATACAATTATTAAGGTTGTGCGCCTATAAGTTCATAACTGTATGTGGTATATTCATATATGTCCATATACACCGTGTTTATGCATGTATTTGTATTATGCAAATTATGTACACGACCGTAATCCACCACAATTGTAGGTATTAAAGACGTATAAGATATTATAAATACTCGGGTTTTTTTTTTTTTTTTAAATTGACGCAACGCAGAGGAGTATTTGCGGAAATAGAATATTATAATCAGTCCACGTACACGGTGTTATAGGGGTACCTATACGTTATATCGGTACTTTCAATGGTACGAAGTACCCACGCATCAACTTCGGTCGATGTTCCGTGTTTTGTGTAAGGTCTACACGGTGAAGAAGCGAATTTCAACTATATAATTGGGGAACTCCTCCAAGTTAACAGTTCTTTTGATAAAAAAATCAAATAATATACTAACATACATACTATATTATGCTATTTTACTTACGTAGTTACGCTTTACATTGGTAAATTTGGTAAAGAAGACTTTTATAATAATGATACGTGTGACAATAATGATGTGTAATAATACAAAGTTTATTTCTTGGAAAAAGTATGAAAACGTTATTCTGAAAACGTCGAAAAAATAATCAATTTATTTTATATTTGGTTTGCTATAATGGTTTCCTAGAAAAACGGAGCTGGTTTTTAATGGTGGCGAACTATCTACCAAAATCAGTAATTTTGGTTTTTTATACAACGTTGAGTGTGATCGGAGCGACAGAACATGAAATTACGGTGTTAACAGTTATTCTACGACGGCCGTAATCGAAGCGATAGACACCGGTGGCAAACAGTTGTCGACATTTTTCGGGTGTAGCGGTTAGGATAATAATGATTGTAATTTCGCGTTGCTGAGAATACGCATATTAAAAATGTATACGATGTAATAATTTTTCGTATCAAAATATATTCGTCTACTATATTGTAAATATATGTTGATATATTTTTTTATTCGTTTATAAGCATGTAGAACAGCGCCATGCTCTGTATACACAGTATTATAATCATGGTGCGTATAGAAAAACAATAACAACATAAACTAAACATTTTGAATCCTTGATCCGTCTTTTTTTCAGTCCTACAAATACCTAATCCATTTAAATCGTCGTTTTCCTTGCGTGAAATATTATATTATACAATCGATTCACTGCAGCGGTATCCTATGCACTTAATAATAATAATAATAACAAATAAAGTATTAAATCTTATATATGACTGCTATAATGGACATATTATACGCATTATGGTCTATAATATACGTTCAGGTATTGGTCACGTTAACAAATGATGTACGACCAACGAATTGAATTTCGGGATTCCTTAGTTAAAATCATGATTCTTAGGCCGGGCTGCGTAAATGTCCTGACCATTGATTGTTGCTTGAACGTCCGATAGCTTTATCGGTTCTGTAAACTAAATATATCGGATTTCGGTCTTGTCACTATTGCAGATGGGCCAATATTATGATGACAAGAAAGTCAGATTTATTATCGAATAGCAAGTATCATCTTACTAGTAGGTATTATACTGATAGTATACATTATGTATAGCTTCGTATTTCTTGTTACAATTTTTACAAATTTACAATTTAATTTAAAATCATTAAGCTACATGATAATTTTTATCACACTGATGGCGTACGAATCGAATGACTCGACTGATTCGCCTAGCGATGATTTTATAATAATATTATAAAATCAGAATTCGGTCCAGGCACCGTACGGCGACGTACTGAATCGCAATCTTATAGGTGTGCGCGGCCCACCGAGAGACACGATTGGAGATGAAAAAAGGAAGTAGTTAAAAATATTTATTTCATCATTGAATTGTGAATAATTATTTTATTAATTCATAGACGCCGACATTTTGAAATGTCTTTCAAAAGTTCTATTTTAGAAAAGTGTCCGTGTATACAAATAATTAAAAACATACGCAAAAAAATCGTAGTCCCAAAAATACACAGAAATAATTCAACGATGAAATAAATATTTTTATCCACTTCCTTTGTTCATCTCCAATCGTGTCTTTCGGTGAGCCGCGCACACCTATAAGATTGCGATTCAGTACGGTGCCCAGATCGAATTCCGATTCCGGTTTCACGTGTGTTCGTCGTCGCTTTTTATTCTCGTCGCCCTTTGCGTTTTCGCGTTTTTAACGTCACTGTGTGTTTTCGGTCCGTTTTTATCCCAACAATCTAGCAGACGGTGTTTTTTTTCCGTTCAATTTTTCACGCGCATAGTATACTCTCGTCCCTCGCACGTTAAACGTGTTTCGGTTTCATTTTTATATTCTGAGTGAAATCATTAATCATAATTTCAATAGTAAAATATGTATTATTAATATAATTAATTCAATTGTTCCAAGTGAATGCTGTTGTACTGTGTTTATAATGATGATTTTTTATTTTGTGTGTACGCTAGTGTACGCTGTTTACACCATAAGACTAGATACTAGTATCTAGACGTACTCTGTATTACATAATATACAAATAGATTACAGACAAATTAATAAAATAAAATAGAAAACTATTTAAAATAATTATGAACATATTAACACATTCAAAATATTTTATAATACCAGGGTTGAAATATATATATTTATATATAAATTATTTTTATAATTTATTGTTATTGTTGTACGCATCGGTATTATACAATAATTATGAATTAAAAATAATATTTTTGTTATACTAATATAACATTAAATTTGATGTTATATTTTGCTTTGCTTACCGTATGTTTAATGCGTCTAATTATTCCGAGGAATCTTTCATGACTAAAAGCTTTAACAATTGAAAAAAAGTAAATTAATTTTTTAGTAATCTAGATGGTAATCTTAATAATTTAATTTTATACATCATTAACATATAATATTAAAATAATTTTTGTATATTATATATTAATATCACAGAATAATTTTATTTATCAATACCATAGTTAAGTGGATTCAAACTATGGAAAATCTAAAATGTATAA
Organism: Chaitophorus viminalis; assembly: GCA_025469195.1. NCBI lineage: Eukaryota > Metazoa > Arthropoda > Insecta > Hemiptera > Aphididae > Chaitophorus > Chaitophorus viminalis. The sequence continues at coordinate 26,407 of JAIPRK010001036.1, forward strand.
ATTACAATTACATACCAGTAGCTCAAATCATCTTAATTCTAAGCCCCGGTGTGTAGCTCGAAATAAAATAGATAAAACTAGTACTATATACATAGATGTATTATCTAGTCAAAGAGCTATGATAGCTGAAAATAGGAATTATTTAAGGAGACTTATTGACTTTTTTTGGGGGTATGTCATAATAAGGCATATCATTTAGTGCTCACAAGGAAAATAATCAATCATTAAAATTTAATAATGGTTAGTTGAATAATAATTGTTTTTAATTCCTAATTTCTGACATTTTATCGGTTAATAACGTCTGTTGCATACGCGTTGCGTTATCTGTTGTGCGTTTCGCGTAATCGCGTTTTTCATGATTTATTACTAATTAGTTATTACCACCAACAATCGTTATGCAATAATCATCTATTATCATGGACATCAATGGACCGGGTATGGAAACACTAGTTGGCTCGGAAAAAAAAAACAAGCCCAATACAAAATAACACTCACCCTCCACTTTTTAATTATTTATTACCTTAGATTGATGAAAAAGCAAAAACGTAAACTTAATTTTTAATATTTTATACTTTTATATTTTTATATATTATTTATGACATTATAATTTGGCCGAATAGATTAATAGATAATAGATATAATTTATGGATTATTATAATTTAATAATATATATTAACTTTATCACTCGAGAGACTTACATTTCAATAAATAATTTTTTTCTTAATTGCAAATTTGCAATTAACGAAAGATTAAGTAAGTTTGCGATTAAATTGTTTAAATTGCGATTAAATTAGTTAAATTGCAATAAATTGACCAGAAATCTTTCCATTGGGTGCTATAAAATAATATTTATTTATTTATTTACTTGAACAGGATTTAAAAATGCAAACAAAAATAATGGACTCCGATAGTTTTTCAAATATTATTTTGCAGTCATAGTTGCATTCGTTTTTACAGTGATAAATTCACAATTTTCTGTATATGTACAAGAAGTGCAAATTGTTACAAACTTTACAAACTGCACTCAAAGATTAAAGACAGAAGTTTCTTTTATAATAAACGGCGTGTATACATATATATTAAGCCACTCAAATTTCTAAATACATGTACGACTTCAAACGAACTCGCATTTTTATTCCTTTTCCGTATGTAACATTGCAATTGCGTACATAGAGAGTAGATCTTTCTATAAAAGTATACTATTGTGGCAAGTTGTAATTCTGAAAGAGCTATTCTCGAGTTATAGTTAAATATACTGCAAAACTGTGATAGGTGGTCGGAATGGCTTAAGGATTCTCCTATTTCCTATGGTTTAGTTTCATGACTTGTTATAATCATTTGAAATGTGAAAAAAAAAACTTAAAACTGTATGGCCCGGAAAAACGAAAACTCGGTCAACTTTTCAAGGTATGGAAACAAAGTAATTTTTTGTTCGCGTTATGATAGTAGTTGGCAGGCACCGTACTGTCGTAAAACGAAAATTAGCCTTTTTATAATTATTTAATAAATTTACAAGGAAAATTATTTCTCTTCCTACAGCGTTTTTGCGCACGCTTGCGCACATATGATCAAATTACAATAATTTATTTACAAAGGGTGTGTTCATAAAGAGATCATCAGAAGACGTAGAAAATAATTTTTTACTCCATATAATATTATACTCACGTTAATAATATGCTTTTTCAAAAGTTAATCAAGTAAATAATACGATTATGATGTTGGTAATTCGTGACATGTGTTAAAAATAGCGACGTTGAAAATCGAAATACATAGTAATACAGAGTGACAGGACCATGAAAAATATATTTTAAAAGATTAAAAACAATTGTAGATTATTATGTCAGACAAAAATACCATTAATATTTATATACGCTTATAATGTATATACAACAGTACAAATACATAATATGTATACCTATGTGTGTGTATTTTGTTTGACTCTTCTTTAAATATGTTGATTATCTGTTACGAGTTATTCCTTAAAAAAAAACCCACAATTAAGATCAATTCTGTTTAAGTAGTCATGGCTCAATACTATTTTATACATGGTGTAATATGTAATGATATTTACATTATTACAACACAAATAATTGCAAAGATCATCATAATATATTTCTTAAAATGCTATAAAAAATGTACCATGTAACCAGCAACATGTTATTTAATACTAATCTTTTGTCAAATAAACAACTGCAATCGCACTTTATAATATTACACAGTTGGGCATGGTTAGCCGGAGTCCAAGTCTATTTTATTAAGACTGAATATGAGTTGCAATGGTTATGAGGTTATTTATACTATAAATTTTATAGTATTAGTACTAGTATATTTAACTTTTAAGAACTGAAAAGTAAGTAAATATTTTGTATGCGTACATTTGAGTGACTGAAGTCTACGTATTCGTATTATTTAAATTTGTGGCTGAATTTTTCGTGACATTCATCGAAAAAAAATATAAAAAATATATGTTTATGGCTTATAATATAAAAAAAATAATGATAATAAAATAAAACCATTTGATATTAAAATTAAAATTAAATCATTATAAGTAGGAAATTATTATTATTTGTGTTTACCTACGTAGGTCCATTTAAGTCAAAGCATCGGATTGTTATTACAGGACCTATATAGTATACATCTACCTTAATAATTTACTGATATAATGCTGTTTTTGAAATGTAAATACAAAACAATATCATTTATTACAGAGTATACTATATTAGCCATACTATAATGAATCTATAATTATATTATAAAGTATTCTATGCTCTTAATATGAATACTTCATAAAAATGAATAACATAATCATTAATTTATTTTTAAAATTCAATAGATCTTTAAAATAGCTGTTTCAGATAGATAAAAAAACAATTATGAGAATCTACGTATTCTGTCTATGCGGCGAGAGTTTCCTATAAAATTATATTGATAAAAATGACCGAACAAACCTATTCATTCTAATAAAGACCAATTGTATAAGATCATCCAAAACTTTAAACCCTATGACACGGAAAATCGCCGGATGGTCATAATATATAATATGTATGTCTTTGACGGTGACACTTGTTTTCCGCCTGTCACTTAGTCGTCTTGAAATGCTTTCGTTCCTGCCGGTGAAATAATTCTTTGGAATGGAGTACATAAACTCACTGCCGATTTGCCCACAGAGGGCAAAGAAAGTTCTCGGAGGATCGTGCGTGTTTACCCTTATTTTATATACACACAAACGGTAATGCGTACAATTTTTTTCCTTTTTGACTTGGTGGGTCACTCGATAAATAAATATATACACACGTACACAGAATGTATACTCGTTTGTAATAGCAACTCAGAACCTACTCGCGATAACCACCCCTAGTGTGTTTTTTTTTTTTTAAATATAAAATAATACGAGTAGGCGACCATCGTCGTCCACTGTAATACATTATATATGTAATGTGGGTACAAACAACTGTTTTCGTTTTGTTTTCTTCGGTGCTTTCATTTAAGTTTTTTCCACGCCCTTTGCGGTATTTTTTCGACCTTGGCTTTAAACGTCATGATATTATTATTATCTGCAAAACGAAAATAATAATCGAACAACGAACAATAGCTGAAAAAGAAATAAAACATTTTCAACATTACTTCGCTTCATTTATCGTTTGTCTCTTATTGTTTAAGTTTGAATAAATTATTTAGTACTATGCTAACAAATCATACTCAAAATACCCATTTAAAGTACAACACTTATATAATCATTCATGATGAATAACTGATATATCTTAATTGGGATCATATATTATTATTTATTATTATGTATTGGTTGTACATTTATATATTACATTTTAAATCAATTCCTATAACTTCTGTTTAATCGATTTAAAAAGTTTCGATCTCTACAGCATTATGTAATTTAGTGGGTTAATTTATTTGGTGTCTTATTTCGATGTTTTACTATACTAACTATACTACTACTACCATACATTGTAACAAAAGTACAATTACTGTGTTCTTTTTTTTTCTGTCCCTCGTTTTGTTTTACATTCACATTTATTCTTTACAAGTTTATAACTGCCATTAATAATATTTCTTTTATTTGATATTCATCGTTATAGTTTTTTTAGTAAAATCATTTTCAAAATTTGTGATAACTTACATTTATTGTCATATATCGCGATTTTTATTGTAATATCGACTCTTGCACTCTTGCACAGGTTTGGATGCGACCAACTTATGTTAATACTATTATGTTGTAGTAGTTTTGTGATACTATAAATAAGAAAATAAATTAATATTATTATTATTGAGGCTTGGATTTTATTATAGACAAAAACTACTAAAATAAGCACAGTATAGGTTTCCCTATAGAAACACGAAAAGAAACAACTTACTTATAATATTATTCTCTTCTGTTAAGAAAAAAAGGTACTTATTTTATTAAATAATTAATGAAATTAATAAATAAAAATAAAAATAAAAAAATGAAACGGAAATTCAACATATAATGATTTTTCTAGAATTTTAATTTATATTACGAGATTTGCTAAAAAACAAAATTTAAAATCAACGCACATAAGAAAAATAAAATATTATACCAAAGTTAGGTAAATAGCACACTATACACTAAAATTCTAAAAATATGCAAAAATATCCAGTGCATAATTATATGTAGTGCAGTATTCTGTAACTATAACAATTAAGAAATGCTATACCTGTTAGGTATTACATAATATAGAATCCGAGCGCTGAATACAGCTATTATTTTCAGTGTTTATTTCAGACCACTTTTATCTATCTATAAAAACTATATTTTTAGTGCGAAATTGCATGTCCAGGCAACGGGATACATAGATATTATTCAATATTGTATTAACTATAATTTATGTATATTGTTGAGACGCGTAAAATGGCCGAAAATAAATTCACTAAAAATGTGATGTCCAAAAAATATGATCAAAATTTATTGAAGAGTAAAAAAATAAGGTTACACTTAACAAATTAACAAATTTTGTATTACTGTAGACGCCGCTTATAAGAATCACGGATATAAGGTTCAGCAACTTATTAGATTTAATATCGTCTTGAACGGTCGTATCCAAATAGGTGAATTATAAACAATTCATCACTTCGGTTATAAAACTCAAATTTCATAAGAAAACAAACTTCTATGTTGGATATTACATATTGCTGGTTTCTAATCATGCCATCAACTATTATTGTACGATACATTTATAGGCAACAATGAAGGAAAGAATGTGACGAGTAGGAGGTTGACGTCGTAGTTCAACCAGCGTTAAACAAAGACATTTAAGAGGTTCTAAACATGTTGAGGAGAGCTGTTCATTACTGTTGTGGTACTAATTTTGATATACAGTACGAGTACGAGCAATATCTTTCCTGAATAATCAAAAACAATTAAAAACAAAGTAATATCACAATTTTTTTTTCAAAGAAATCATAAATAATATGTATTATGTATTATTAATTAAAATATTAAAATTGATTTTATTTGTTAAATAGGTATTTAATTAGTGAAATAAAAGTTAAAAATCCATATAGGCAAGTTATATTTTAATAATATGTGATAATATCTAATATTTAATCGTAAAAGTAGCGTTATAAATATAATGTAATGTATGTATATAATTAATAAAAAAAAACGTACTTACTCGTTTTTTACCCACTTGGCATATAAGACTCACTTCATGCTGCTGGTCGTAATGCGAACGTTATATAAGCGGCGTTTATACTGTATTTTATAATATGTAGATGGGGAGGATAATTTTATTTGTCTAAAATGGGTCACAGGCCTAAAGCTTTTGGCCCTGGGCCCCGTAAAGTGTAGGGACGGCCCTGGTCACGTGCGGGTCGCAGAAGGGTGGCGCGCGTGCGAAGGGGGTAGTCGCGAATTCCGTCCGAACCGCGGCGCGGAGGCTCGGCGCGCCACCGCTGCGGAACATGCGCGTCCGTGGCGGCGGCGGCGGCGTCGCGATTTCCGTCCGATTTCGAAACCACCGGCAGACGCCGTCACCACCGCCGCGGACTTGTCCAGTAGCCCTCGTGGATCCGATCCCGTCCGGTTGCCTGCAACTCAGTGGCGCGTATCCTTGCGTTCCGATCCGCGGTCTTCTCGCGCGTGCACGACGTATACGTCGAATCGTCTGTAAATTTCGTTTCTCTCTCGTTCTCTCTATAACTCTCTTTTTCTCTCTCTGTATATATTTTACATACAATTGTATACGGTACGGTTCAAACTCTCTGGCGTTCGCTCGTCGGCACCGACGGTTCGTACGAGGTGGTGAGAAAAGGAAAGGAAAAAAAAAAGAAAAACTTTAAAAAAAAAAAAATTTAAATAATACGGTACACCGCAAACGATTATTGAAAAACATTGTTCTCCCGACTCTTGAGGCGTAGGCGACGCGCGACATCCGTCGGCTCTCCGTAATATACATTCATCGTCTAGTCAACGTCGTCCCTCTGCAGGGATTTTTCGCGTTTCCACCGCGCCCGCGATCGACTTTATAGCTTCGCTATCCCGTCGTTACCCCATCCCAGCCGTCCCTTGCCCGGACGCGAACCATCATCATGAACCTGCTGTACCCGAGCCTGCTGTTTTGGGTGTACGTGGTACTGACGCTGGCCGAACCGCCGTACATCATTCCGTTTAAAGGTCAGTGTAATTTTCGTGTATACTTATATTTATATTTATGTATATTTATAATTTGTGAGAACAGCGAAAATGTGTGCGTGTAAACAACAATATAATAGTACCTAATAACTATACCGATACTCCGCACCACTCCGTTGGGCATCTCTTCTTGCCGGTACTGAAACGCGGTAGTTAATTCATCGGGATCGACCGGCAGGTACCTGAAATACCTAACGGGTGGAGTTATGTTGTATACGAATCGTGTGCAACAGTAAGTAATAACGAATAATGGCGAGACGTAACGGCGCGACTAATAATAAGTAATAGTAATACAAGACGCGTATAATAGTGTATAGTGCACCTACCGTAACAATAATAAAAATAATAACGATCGTGATAAAAATAATAAAGTATAATAATATAATGATAATACATTATAAGGCTGAGAAAATGTTTAATGTTTTGTTTTTCGTTTTGCTTTGTTTTTAACATGCATGCAGTACGGCGACGGATAAATGTGTATCCTTGTAGTCCTCCCGTAAATGAAAACAATTCATCCGGATATTTTACTATTGATATTTTTATATTTACATATTTTTATATTTATTTATTTATTTATTTATTTATTTACTTGTACATAAAATATATTCATAGAAAACTATGCTATATAAAAGAACATTAGTTGCTAGGAATAACAATTTAAATGAAATTGTTTAATAATTTCTTTTTTGCGTTTTTTATCAAGAAAATATTATACCCTTCTTCGGTTTTGTACGTAAAAAAAGAATTAGATTAAAAAATTGTTTTTAACTCATAAATTTCATACGGTAGTTATACTATAATTAAAACGTGTTTACGATGTTTACGCAAAAACTTAATAAACTTAGGCATTTTTTTTTATTGTAAATGTAATATTTTATCATTTTATATACTTTTATATTGCATATTTTGTTGACTTTGCCCCCTCAAGGGAAAATGTTAGCAACTCAAACCAATAATTGATTAAATGCAACATTTCCATGATTAATTTTTTTAACTTTGCGTTTGTCTAAGTAATCTAGTCTTGCGTGCTGTTATAAATTATTAAAACGTCATACAAATATATATATGTAACATATGACATAATATTATAATTATATAATAATCGTTTTTCCCCCACCAATAGACTGCTGGTTTCTTAAAAACGATAATATAAATTTAAGAATCTGAATTGGACATTATTCTTTGAGTCTTTGTAAAGCGGGAACATATTTTCGATTTTACCTATTGTTGAGCAATGACTAAAAATATTCGTTATTTTCAGATTTTTTTTTTTTTTTTTATATAATAACTACCTTTTTTAATCACTTGACGTTTACTGAAATTGTACATTTTTACAGGTATTATATGCATATCATACCGTTTTTATATAGAATTTCCTGTTTGAAAAGTCGCCCTATAATAATTTATCCGTAATTTGATTTTTAGTTCACTTGAAATGTTTAATAAAATGTTGTTAACACTTTTCATGTTTTAAAATCTATGTAAAATATTGCATACATCAAGTTGTTCCTACTATACTTTTGTAAATATGTTATACTATAAATAAATAATTACAAATTTATCAACTACCAAATTCAATGAATGAATCGTTTTATAAATTATTAAGAGCCCTTCGCCATTTATTGTTGGTTCAACTTAACTTTTTAGGGGTTTTTTTTAACGTTGCTTTTTCTAAAGTTATGATAATTACCTACGTTTTTACGAAGACCGTTAAATGTTACAGTTTTAATTTGTTTACCTACCTACTTAAAATGTTTTTTTTTTTTTTTCATCATTATTTATTTTGGCTGAAGTTGAACTTTGCAGGTTTCTCTTAAGCATTGTTTAAATGTAAAAAAAAAATATATATTGATTCTGATCACACAAAATATTTTGATTAGAAATTGTTTAAATGAAATCAGATTCAATAGTGTAAATTAAAATTAATTATTTCAAATGCAATTTGCCTATTTTAGTGTTTTTATTTTTATGTCACGGTACCTAAACTATGAGATCACCGCAAATTTTACTACCGTATCTATGTAATTTACTTTATTTGTCATTAAACATATTTTATCTGTGATAGGTAAAAATTCGTAATTTTATTTTACACATAATATAATTAGGTAAACTCAATGATCTATGGACGTACTTTGTTGATTCAGTTTTTAAAAATTATGATTAGATGTATCTTTTGTGATTTGTATACAACAAATGATTATGATTATATTTTACATTTATCTAATATAACTTTTCTTTAAAAATATCTTAATAATATTTAAAATATTTAAAAAAAATTTAAATTTCCGAAAAATCAATTTAGAAATCAAAGAAAATATAATAAAGAAAATTTATTATAATGCATATCATTATGAAAATTAAAATAAAGTGATTAACCGAGTTGTGGTTTAAACAAATCTTAGTTTCTTGTTTTACATAACTTATATAATATAATACATACAGTATGTTAATTAGTTGGAAAGCTAACCGCCATAACTTATAATCTATTACGAATTTTTGAATGGAGTTTATCTATTATTTGAGCGAGGGTCAATCATTATATAAGAATTTAAAAAAAAAAAAACTTTCTAGAAACGTTAAAATTATTTTATTTCAATATAATAATTTTGTAAAATTGGGTTATCATGATATTTTAGAAAAAATATTTAAATCGGTTCAATTTTGAATGAATGAGAACAACTTTTATAGTATATAAGAAAATTACAATTTATTTAAACATATTCATTTTTCACACTGTTTCATTGAAAATTCAATAACGAAGACATTTATTGTTGTTATTTCATTTAATATTTATTTTCACAACAATTTAAAGTGTATATCTTTATAATTAAATTAACGATGTCATTTAGGATATCTCACGCACGCTATTAATAAATGGTTCCACGAAGTTCTTGAAAAATTGAATAATAATTGAAGAATACACAATATTTTTTTGAAAGTTTCACAAAAAAAAAAAAATAAAAAATAGTGCGTCTACTAGCTTGGGTTTGACTTCAAGGTTCGGTTAGTTACAGAGATGGGTGATATTGTTTTAATGTTCTTTTAAATTTGAAACCAATGTTCCGTTAATTTCGAAAATACGATTCTGTATGAAAGGAGTCGAGAAGATCAGTTTATATTTCTTTATTTATATACTATAAAATATATTTTATCGATATTTATTTAAAGTACCTAGTATAGTTTTCAAAAAAAAAATTTGCATTGCTCTGAAAACTAGAATAACAAACACCGGATTTGAATGTGGGTAAAAACTTTTATTCTTAGATCGTTTTTCTTCATTACCTATTTAAAAATTATTGAGAAATTGAAAAAACTACTTCTTCAAAATACTGCTACTATACAAAATTCCATTTCTGAAAAATATACAGAATATTTAAGGTTCATATTAATCGAAATACTCCTTTTGGTCGATATCATGTACACAGACACAAAATTGGAAATAATAACACAGCACACATCATGAAAACATCAATATACATTCACTCTAAATACCTGTTGTTCAGGCTGACCATTTCATTTATCAATTTTTAAGTAGATAATTATTTAACCTACCTCTAAAATTATCAGCGTAATGCGCCAACTGATAAACATTATAATAACATTTGCATTATTGTTGAAACTATGAAATTACTCTAAACTAAAATGACTTAACATTTCTTTTCTCCATATTTTTATCCAAATTTACAAAATTACTATATTAAAATTTAAAAGAAAAAAAATGAACGGTTTTTACATTTACTTTTCTTCAAAATCTTGTAAAAAATAGACTATTCCAAGTAATACAATAAAAAGAAATTCATTCAAAAATTGTTACTATAAATCATTATATGGTGTCTTGATTTCTAATTAATTAATATATTATAATATTGTATAATCATAGAGGTAATATACCGTAGATAATTTTGAAAGTCGAAATGAATATTATATAATATTATAAACAGCTAATAATATTCAAAATATACCTACCTATAGGCTATTATAATCTAAAGTCTACACAAAATTAATATTGTAAATAAGTTAAATTAAATATGTGTAGTGCTTGAAATACCTTACTCGTCGTTTGCTTTATTAAAAGCTTTTGATAAGCATGCGTTTTGATAGCATAAACTTAATTATAAATATGCTTTGAATTATACGGTTTTAGTTGTCTAATTTACTTTTAAATTTTGTTAAAAATCTTTAAAAAGTGTATTTAAAAATGTTGTCTTCAACAATAATTATAGGTACTATAAATAACTGTAATATTATATAGTATTATCGCGCTAAGCATGGACCAATTTGATGGAATAATTTTTTTCTTCGCAATAATTTTGTCGGTGACATTATTAATTTAATTCGATTAAAAATTTTATTTCAATATACCCTATGGTAAAATGTAATATATACACACCTGTAGATAATCAGTTGCGTATTGATTCACGAACGTAAGATTAGAATATAATGATTTGATCCGAAAAATGCATATTTGGTCTCTTGGATATGGATAAAAATATATTTATGTATATTTATATGTATATATATATATGTATATTTATATATTTATGTCTCATATATCTATGTATTATCTAACATAATCATTTCATTATAAAACTGTTTTCAGATCGTTAAAATAATGTGTTTTTATAAAATGTATATTTAACAGTATTGTTAATAGTATATACTATATAATATATAATTAATACCTCTTACATTTTTATTTATACTTCAATATTATAATGATACCATGGCACGTTCAAATTAATTTTAAAATTTAATTTGAAACGTTATAGAAGGTTTATCATGGCAGACTCTTCATATTATTCGACGCTAGTAAATATTTTAAAGATCACATTTTTTCTTTGTGTATATTTCGTTACAGATTATAAATTTTTATATTAAATTTAAACGTTATATCATGCAAATTTTACTAATTTCTTTTAAAGTGTAATAACATAATAATGATTATTATTGTATTGGGAAACATCGTTATGTCTATGATTTATTATTCGTTTTTAAATGCGTAGAACTATTAACATTTTATAATAACACAGAAGATATCATATTATTATACTGGTAAAAATAATTTAACTTAACTGCACATTTTCTTTGGACACTTCATTTATGTAGTAGCCGCAGTTCATATATAATAATACAATCTCTAGCAGCTTTATCGGTATTTTAATACCATTTTCAATTATTATTTTCTAATAATTAATTAGCCCCTTAATTTTATCTTATTCCGTTTGACATTTTATTTCACAGTAAAAATTACATCCACCTCGAACCGAAAACTATGATTGATGATTTGATGATAATAAAAACAAATTTATTCTTAACACTTTTCCACGTAGTTTTATTATTATTTATTTTTGTAAAATGTCACATACGTGTTGTAGGTAGGAACCTAAAGGTTACTTTTTTTATCTATGTACCTTTATGTGCACAGGATAACATGCATTCTCGTGTGAGATATGTATTCACTATTATACTATAACTACATGTATATATAATATACATACAAAATAATACTATCATAAATGTTTTATCACGTACAGTGTAAAAAGTAATTCAGCTCGAACTGGACTGTAATAGTCACTGAGCAAAAACGCACACGAATTAATAATGATTCCACAACCGTGTCGAGTGCCCCGAACAAAGTAAAAACGATTAGAAACAATAATAATTTATTTAGCGAAATATTCGCTTTTCAACGGTTTAAACGGAGCCGTAATAAAAGTACATACACACACATACACAGAGGAACAGTATAGAAATCATGCATGAACATTGAACTAACGATCTAATAACAGTTCTAATACCTAACAATCGTACGTTTGTCGTGGTATTTAATGTTAAACGTATATTTTGCTTTTAAAGATTTTTCGTTCGTTTGATTATCACTCGTACTTATTTAAAGTTATCGTTTGCATTCGAAACGGGGATTGAATATAACGATATATGTAACAGGAGTGGCTCTAAGGGGGAGGCCCTAAGCTTGTATTTTTCTAAAAACAAATAGTTATTAAAAATAAAATCAAACCTGACTTTGCACGAGAGTATCGAAAGATAGATTATGATAGATATACATCATTATGCTTAATAAATATTAATAATGGAATGGATAATTGTAATCAAATAGATTATATTATAATTGCTGTGATTGCAAAAATTACAAAGTACACGGCTTGAATTAGTATTGTAGAAATTGTTGTATTCTGAAAATTACGACTTAGCCCCCTACCAATTGAGTATCTGGAGCCGCCCCGGATATGAACCCATAATCTCTATTGTTAGCTAATGCGAACGTCAGCTAGGTGACAATAGGATAATAAAACCGTTTCATCGACGAAAAATATTGTAAATTCGATTTATATCTTAACGCGGTCCCGCGGTAATGTACGACAACGTGTACAGTGCGTATATGTGCGTGCCTATAGGGTAGTGTTACTGAATCGTAACATATTGACGAATATGCAAGGGAATTCGCGTATTTCTCGTACCTATGTGCAAGTTGTTTTGTCATATCGAATCATCATCGGTATTACTACACGTATAATGGTCGATTGGGATCCAATGCTTTTTACTTATTAGCTCAATATATAATCCTGCGAATGTTTGCGTACTGCAATCGGGTATTCGTTAATAATGTTATATACACTCTATAATCTGGGTTCGTCGTGCGTACGCGTTTTTATGAAAATCGTTTTCTTCTCAAAGGTTTTCACGAGAAAACAAACGCATCATCCGCGCTATTCAAAATGTTTGATAATTATATTATTCCATTGCACCTACTTAGGAATTTCCATGTCATCTAATCGTAGGCGATTCGATTGCGTGGCACCCGAGAACTGTAGCTTTTGGCTAGGTGCGCGTTCATTGTTTTCCCCAAATTTATAGTCTAGCCCGATTGAATACATCCGTATATACCTGAATACAAATATACATATATATATATATATATATGTATATGTGAGTGTGTGTGTGTGTGTGTGTGTGTGTGTGTGTGTGTGTGTGTGTGAGTGTGTGTGTGTGTGTGTGTGTGTGTGTGTGTGTGTGTGTGTGTGTGTGTGTGTGTTTGGTAAGCATACATGGTTACATCGTTTTAGTCAATCTATTGTAATGATTTCTCTAATGACTGGGTAACATAAGTAGGTACGCGGTAGTAATTAAACGTTTTCAAACACGCTCTGTTATTTGTGTGAGTTTTCGGCGAGTTGGTTTCAGTCACTCCCACGAAATGACTGGTACGACAGTAACGTAGCGCTTAACAACCGACCATTGTCAATGTATAATATTCTGTACATGATACGCGCGCGCGATATGCGGTCTCGTCTATGTAGGCAACCACGACCCCGACGACGGGGCGGCTGTCTGCGAAAAGGTTAAATTCGATTTTCGCGGCAAATGCGTTTGTGAAATTTCGTTCGTATCTGTACCTGTATTATAGATGTACGTAGGGTACCTCTAATAATTGAATTCGGTTGATATGGGCGCCGTGCATATGACGAACTTTCGCGAAATCATTACGCGTGGACCGTTGTGTCGAACGTGCGCCGTCGTTTTTACGGGGAAAAAAGGCGAAAAGTTAATATATCGTCCAGCAGCGCCTCCGGGCCGCATCCTTTATTGCCATCAAACCGTGCCACAACCTCGTACGTGTGATTATCAGCGAATATTATGTCCTGTAATATGTAAAACCTATTGACACGGTATATCAAACGTGCGTAATGCGACATAGCAGCAGAGGTGTCAAACGTTTTGTGCGGAGAAAACTAGACCGTGTTAATAGCGAGTAGATGTTGTTTACGATCAGTGATCATGGTTAGTGAACGCGCGTGCATTTTTATTTTGATAACTTATACATTTGATTTATAATAACGAGAAAAAAAATACATACACTTACATAGTACCAATTTTTTATTTTTTTATTATTTTTTTAAAAATATAAAAAAAACTTTTGCAAAATTTGATGTTGCTTTTTTTCCCGAAAACAATGAAAGAATGAAATTTACTTAGTCACGTAGTCGTTAAAATCTATCGCGCAAATAAACACCTTTGAAATTTCGTATAAAATGCTTTTCATGTAATTAAAATTATACTTAAAACCGTAACTTTTTTCAAGTCCATTATGGTGAACGTATACTGGCGTTCATACTGTCATGTGGTGGTGTGTTCCTTCCGTCTTGTCATAAAAAGTCTGTTAATATTTTAGCGATCGATAAAGAAAAATTTAAAACTCCAACAACTGAAATCTTTTAAGACATATTTCGCTTGTTCTATATATTTATAAATTAAAGGCCTTCGGAGCGCACACGGCTCATTTAAAAAACAATAAATCATCCGGTATACACCCCACCTACCACTACTGTCACTTTTCCACTACTACATATTCTACACTATTATTACTATACCATCGAAACTATACCTATTTACTTTTTGAATCAAATGAAAAAGTCTTTACGCAACCTGACGCGTTCATAACATAACGACGATATACACATGTATTTTGTACATGAATATCAGTATATTATGTAAGTCATATTTAGTTAAAACGTTTTGAATAAATATTTTTTCATCATGTTCACTTACTTTGTTTGTTAAAAATATAAAAAACCGTATGTTTTGGACAGGCGCTTTTAAAATTAACGACAAGATCCGAAACACTGATAAAGTTGTACGTATATTTTAACCGATTGCAATCGTATTGTAAGAATTAGGAGATAAAAAATACGAATTTCCAATTATCAACATAAATGTGTGAAATAGGGCGTGACAAAAAACTGTTTATTTTTCAAATCGTAAATACGTATTTAAACAAGTAACATAATATAATATTTTTGTGAATTTGTGATTGAGTGAATGCAATATAATGTATATTCAGTATATTGTATAATTATAATATATTGATATGTGATGACTGTGAAATTTATGTAAATAAAGTCTTTTAAAATTGTAATTTTCTACAGTTTTTTATTTTTTTTTTTATCGTGACTAAAGTCTAAAAGCAATGAAATTAATTAGATAATTAAGTTTAAAAAAGAAAAATATTTTTAAAAGTTTTACAAGTTTAGATTAAATTTGAGTTAATTACTAAATATATATATATATATATATATATATATATATTTATTTATAATTCTGATTTGTTGACTTGCTCTCAGATATGCTTTACCGTGGTTTTAAATTTTCAATGCGTTCCTACGTTTATATATTCAAACGATCTGTAAATACTATTATAAATGAAACACGATTTTAGTCACATTAAAAATAAATATTAATAATGAACTCTGTTGGTTGATCTTTTAATTATCATGCATCGGGTATATCGATGAAAATGATAACATTTTAATCACCTAACATAATCACCAAATATTGTATACTTGACGGAATATGGAAAGTTAATTTTTTCTCATTGACGCGAAAATTAAATATCAAACAATTAGCATATTATTCTATTTATCTAGTTGTAATTAAGGTTCAAGCATAAATACACGATAATATTAAACAAAGAGAAAATATCAATGAAACATTTTTGAGATTATTTTTAAAGACTTGTCTTTTACGAGAAAGATCTATTACGCCTTGTACTTTGACAAAACCGTATAAATTTCTCGTTTATGATTCCAAATAGAAACCATTTACAGCTGTACATTTATTCCAATTTATTGGTTGGTATAAAGGTTGTCACTTTACGTAACAGATTCTTAGAATAGTTTATAATATCGAAATTCGTTTTTTTTTATATCAAAAAGGTATTGAACACGTACGATATATTATGATATAGTATGGATTTTTTTTTTATTATTCCAACTGTATGCTTACTATTAATACTGATTGTATCGGTGTAAATGTGTAATCATTATTCCATAAGATTGAACGAACGACTTAAAATTTTCAATTTTTCGTAATATATAATACATACCTACATTACATTTTAAATTGACGTTTGTAGACTTGTAGCCTGTACACATGCAGATAAATATGGGGATAAATTCTGAAGAGTGATTTTTTTCTTTTAAGTATACATACATATATATATATATATATATATATACAAGTATACCTAAACCCATTTTACCATATTTTTATAATATATACGTGACAGTTTTCATGATTCTAATAAATATACATTTATAATATATCTATTTTTGAATTCTTATAGGGAAGTATTTATAAAAACGTTCATGCATCTATTTAACTTATTAATTTAAAATGTAAATTAATTAATTAATATTCCAATCGATAAAACGATTATTGACTTACATAACGTAGGATCCATCAATAACAATTGCTGTGGGCACGCTTAATTTTGTAGGACATGCTTCACATTTTACAATTCACAAAGAGTGCGTATTCACAAAAATTTAGGTTTTGATTTCAATGGTATGAGACAAAAATAAAAATACGTTTAAATATCGTTCAAAATGTCTTTTCGTGAAAAATAAATAAATGCACTTGACCTAACGCATAAATCATTTCATAATGTTTGTATTCGAATTGGACGTATAAGTATAGTTCAATTGTTTTGGTATACTTTTCTATCGATATTTTGATTCGTTTTACAGACCAAGCGTTACTGTTTTTATCTTTGGGACATTTGTAGTTGTTTTAATTGAATATTATATTAATAATATCTTGCTTATAACTGAATATCGTAAAAAAAAAAAAAAAAACGTAATGAACGTAATGATATATCTTGTAAAACGTAATCATTATATTTTCGTGTCGGGTGATCGGTAAATGAATAATAATACATAATAGTAATATGTTGTCTATGCGATACGGATCAACTTGATGTGTAATACTACTACTATAGTAATATCAATTATTGTTGATACGTAATGTAGTTTTTTATTTTATTTCTCATATCGCTTGCGTTCGTGTTAGAATAATTACAACAAAATTATTGATTCGAAATAATCTGTATTCGTATCGCATACTTGTATCGCAGGACAGCATACGTAATAATACATCCCCTTTAGAAACATACTTTATGGTGAAAACAAAATAAATCAAAATATACTCATTTCGTTTTAATATTAGACACAAATCCTACGATCTTAATATTGACATTTGCATTTAAGGAAAAATATAAATAAAAATGAAAATACAAATGAATACCTACCTACATGATACAAGAAACACCTATTATTAAATGTGCAGATAAAATGATACATTTCCTCCAAATTTATGGATATCGTTGTGATATATATTCATAATTTTAACAGTATATTCGAATAAACCTGGTCATATGTATAAATATATATATATATGAAAACTGTTGTCTTGGCATAATTAATATGACAATATAAAATACATATGTCGAATACAATACTATGCATTATGATTTTGAATTATGCATCTTTTGTCCAGACAAAACTGATTTATCGATTTCAATAATAATTACCTACTGTTATTTCTAGTTTTTCTTTTCCAAGCAACGCAACCTATAGATGACCGATGATATTTTCTTGATGAATGTTAATTTTTCGGTGCATTGACATTTCGGTAAATTATTTAAATGCACTCACAACGCGTATACAAAATGCAATGATTATTTAAAAAAAAATGCTAAAGCGTATTCAGACTTACGTTAATATCATGAATCCCATTATAACGCACGCTAACCGAAGATCATCACACTATACCGCGGCTTGCGCAGCTTAATAGCAATTAAAGATTAATGCGTTCTCGCCGCTGTCTAAATCTGACTAGAATTTATTATATAATATTCAAAATTTCAGGTTAATATCAACTTATCGTAACCTAACCTATACCTAACCTACGTTTGCGATGCATTGAACTATTGAACTGTGTTGAACTGTTTAACAATAAAATCGATCCATGTCTAATTAAACCAAAATATTACCTAATCTACGATTGGTTTTGCAGAAGACGAATTAAATCAGTCTGCGCAAAAAAAAAAAAAAAATGAAATGTTATCAGCGAACAGTAGATCCACCGTATAATAACGTTGAACAGTTATTGATTATAATAATAATAAAAATAATTTAGTCAATCTGTTACTGTCAAACTTTTGTGACTTTGTGAACAATTTTTAATGGAACAACACATTACGAGAATTCGATATATTATTACTTCAATACGATAATATTATACCCGGTACTCGCATAATGTATACATAGTTTTCACCTGGCGATTGCGATTCGTTTACATTGTTAACAATATCAGTTTTTGTTGCCAAAATTCGGTGTAATCGTTTAAATAGTTTATGAGATGTAGGTACCGATAGACATGGATCGAACACGTTACTGGATTCTTTGGCATGTTTATGTTTTTATATTCGCGAAATATGTTTGTTAAGCGATATAGACGGAAGAAACACATTAGAAAATTGCATACTCTTTTGGGCAATTGTACACATTAGTTCCTTGAAAATTTATCTAGGAGAAAACAATTAAATTTCTGTTTGTGATAATCATTGAAAACATTTTCCCCGACATTTCAAGCAATCGAGTTAAAAAATAAGTTGGCTTCTATTCTTCAAGAGTTAATTGAATAATGAATATTTATCATTCATGCATCAAATATTTATATACAATGCATCACACACTACTATTTACCAACTACAAGTTACAAGGACCAGAAGAAACCATATTTTTAATCGAATAAGATTTTTTGGATTTTTCTTTTTCTTTTTTATGAGTAAGTAGCTGAATTTTAGTCTTACAACAAAGAATAAAAATGTACTATAGTAACTAATTTTAATATTCGTGACTCCAGTTTATGAATTAAATTAAATCCATGATAATATATTTAAACCCGAACAAATACTTATATTACGTTCTAATAAAAATATAGTATAGGTATATAATATTAAATACGATACCAAAAATTCCTTTTCGTTTTTATGCGGTAGACACTATAAGTATTTCGATACGTTTTTAACAACTAAATTAAGATATAGACATTAGTCCACGAGCTGTTGAAATATTTAATACAATATTTTAATATTTTTTGGATTCAAGATTATTTTAAAAATTCCAAATTTAATATAAAAGTTAAAACGTGTTCAAGCGTGGCGATGAAAAATAACATAAAACGAAGCAACTGCTCATATTAAAATATGCCCCGTAACGGCAAGATGATATTGTCATTGCACGATTCTATAATATTATATGTTTATTATTGAACGTCGTTATTAATTATCAATGGGAAAATTGGAAGGAGGGGGGTGGAACTATGTCAAGCAAACCACAATTATTATTTGAGATTTGAGTATGCGTGAACTTGCGATCATTTCGTGATAAAGGTAATCATCGCGCCAACTCGTCTCATACAATTATTATGTTCATGTGTCGAATTCACAATATTTTTTACGCTGAAGGAAAGGAATAAAATGTATCGATTAAAGTTAATACACACACCATATTCGATTATTTATATATTACGTATATTTATATATATATATATATATAATATATTACATATATACTATATATTACAATATATATTTATATTATACAGTGGTTGCACTGCGTGCACTTACGGTTATAAACATGGTTTATAAAAAACTTTCCTCCTTTTTACCACGGTAAATTCCCCATTGACACTTTATTGTAATGGAAATTTCGAAATTAAATTTTACTATTTATGTGGTGTATTCAATAAAAATATCTGCGCGCGTTGTCTATCCAAACCTAACAATGCACGCGTGCAGTATACACACAAATAATATTATGTATTGTATACGTTACAATGTCAATTTCATGTTTTTTTTTTTTTTTGGACGCAAACAAATTTAATATGTCCTTGTTTATTTGAAGAAATCTAATTCGTATAGAAAACATCTTTTTGTACATCTTTTTGTCCATTTTTATTTTATTTTTTCAAAATGTATTACCAGCCTTCCAAAACTACTTTGCTCCGAGTCGATGTCTATGTTACTACATATACAACTCAAGTTCTGTACCAACGTCTTTTGTTACATCACTCGTCCCCTGGAGCTCCCAGTAATCACTGTAGACGAATTCGGATTACAACTTGTATTATTTTCCTTTTCAATGAAATCTTCGAGAAAAAGAAAAAACTAATCACCTTTTGAATATTGCCCGATTGATTTCTGCCTTGTTCCAGTTACCCATGTTAAAACGTATTTGAAAACGAGTGTCTATGGGTTGAAATCGCATGATATTCGATGCGAACATAATATACATTAATATTTATACATCGATACGCAAAACAAGCGGCATAAATTAATATCACTCATCACGCGATGTACGTAGAAAATTGAAATGATATGAAATACATACTCGAGATGGAATGTATCCAATTGGCAATTATTAATAACATAGCATGTACCTATATTAAACATTTTTATTAAATTTCGCAATTTGATTATTTTTTGCCGATAACTCGGTTATACAGTGTGGTATATTATAGTATTTATTATGTTCTAATCTTGTTTCTGTGTCGTGCGTGTATTTCAATTCCCCCGACAGAGTTTGATGGTTTTCTAATTTATTTCGGTTTGGTCGGAGGAAAAAAAAATACCGTGGATCGTATTGTACATATATATGTACCGACTAAATTGCTTTTAGAGAGTTTAAAAAGAAGGATAGTGCAAAAAAAGTTTTATGCGGTTGAGAAGGTCATTTTGACAGTCCATGGGAAACGTTTGGGTTGGTTTGATAACAGTTAAAAACTGTTATGTATGTTATTTATGTTATGTATGTCTGGTAATAAGGTTACCACATAAGGCCTGATGCACTGACCACGGCGATGTGAATATTTTTCCCCAACACCCTGCAGCAGCAGACCTAAATGCGATAGTAGAGGACGACGACTGCGTTTCGGAAATATCAATTGATTAAACTTAATTTGCAAGAGTCGGTGGGCCTGCTGCAGAACATTTGTCAACAGATATTCCGATAAGCCACGTACTACATATATAATAAACTCATCACCCTTCAGTGTTTTTTTTTTTTTTTTGACATCACTCGAGCAAGGTTCTCTCCGTTTTCTACGAATGCGAATTACAATACGTGTTTTATCTTATACGTTGCACTGAAATCAACATTTTTTTTCCTGCGCTAACACTCAATGAACCTATTGTATAATTTAAGTTTTATACATATACAACACATACGTAGTATAATATGTACACAATGGCTGCTGTTCTCGGAGAATCGATCGCGTAATTTAGAATGAATAAAATATAATATGAAAAGTACAAACTTTGAATTCATGATGGAATTTGAATTTGATCGATGTGATTTGGCAGTGTTAATGCCCACGCAACCAAGACTTTACTACTAATCACAAACAGATTTAATACATTTTTTGAATCGAATAGGAAAAACGAATGATTTGTTACATCGAGTTCGGTATAATCTATCGTATAATACATCGTATAGGAAATAATATTCAGTTGTAAACTTTTATTTTAAAACATTACCAAAAACAATATTTTTACATTAAAACAATGAAGTTGAATTTTTGTAGAAACCATATGTGTACTTTTCAGTTTTGAAAAATCTTTCATTATATTTTGTAAAGTAAAAGGTATAATTATTTTGCATATATTTATAACATAATATTTTATTGTATATATAATATGTATTATTTATTTAAGTATAGACAGTACAGTGATCTTTATTATTTACAACAATTTACAGGTGTGCAAACATGATCGGTACATTGTTTAATCTTGATTTATTTTATAGATTTTTATTCTTTACTATTTTTTGAAGTTAATAACGCTTATGCATATAACCCATATAGGTTGTATTAATTTAATTACATACGGTTTTAAAATAAAACAGAACATTTCGCAATCAAGTTTGATGTCTATGAGAGTACATTTTTGTTGAAATCTTATACTTTATTGGACATTTAGAAAAAAATAGTACATTTGTTTACACCGTGTATATATTGTATTATTGTATACAAGTATATTAATATGCAATTCAAATTATTTAAAATGAAATATACTTTGTGGTTGTTGGAGCGTATTTTTCCTCTAAGTCAGCGTGCTTTATATAATGTTTCTTAATAGATTGTCGCACGTTTAATAGGATAAAAATATTAGAAAGCAGTCTATTAATAATAAATCTCATTAAGGATTTAAACTGATGAAAAATTATAAATTACGGTTACATTAAAATAAAACCGTGCTCTATATTTTTTTATTTTATTCATTAAGGTCAAAGAGTACGTTGTATGTAACGTTCTTTAATTATAAAGTAAAAAAAACCACTTTGACTGAAACTAATACATGCTTTAATACATGCACTTATCTTTAAATCACTTAGATATATTTTATGAACAACGTACATGCACGTGTATAAAAAGGAAATTTAACAAGATTATTGTGTAAAAGGTAGACTGCAGCATAGACTTTACTCAATGAAGGTTTTAGGTGTGCGTATTATAAAGTGTGCGTACTATACGCATATAATATATATATATATATATATATATATATATATATATTCCAAGTATATATGTGGGGTTGAACATTGTGCGATAGGATTACTTCGTTTTAATTTGAATCACGTGTCGAAGGAGGGTTTTTCTAGTCCGTTATTATTGTTTAACAATTTCGTCGTTTCAAAGTACCAATAAATAGTAATGCGTTATTGCGTCTTGTGTCCACATATACTGCTCCAGACTATACAGTGGCACAATAATATGTTTTTGTTGAACGAAACGTGACACTAATATACGTTTTACCTTTCATACAAATAGTAATGACGACGCAAAGTTATCAAAATAACGTGATATTTGAAACTATCCCCTTTTTCCTTAATAAGTTCTTACGCACAAAACGTGTGATTTATATATAGACACAGGTAACAAACTATGCAGTGCATACGAAGTAATAATGAAACGTTGACATTTGATCGTGAGTAAAATATGCCCAGGTTATTTCGAATACCTACCTACTTTTTGGATAATTGGATTTATACTTTTGATATTTACAGAACATTTTATTCATGTTAAGAAGGGATTATGAATAATAATAATAAAAAAAAATCCTAACATGCTGGGCATATTTTATTCTTGTGCATGCTTTAATTCGAGATAAAATAATTCCAGGTGATACCCAATTAGTAATAACTAATTATAGGATTTAAAGTTTAGGCAGTAGGTAGTGTGTTTGTTGTTACTTTCCAAATGATGAAGCAACATAATTATCGCATTATTATTATACCCACGTAGAACTTTATTAGCTTGTCAAACAAAAAAAAAAAAAAAAAAAAACAAAAAATTAATAACAATAAACTTGTATCTATGTATTTGTGTGTGTTGTATGTATCTATAATATGTGTGTGTGTATGCATAATACATGATGTTATTAGAATAAGACATTACTCGTGTTAGTGTATTGTACAATCTCTATTGGTTCAATAATCGGGAATACTCGGTAGTCGGTGACAATATTATTCTGACACTCATCATTTGGCATGCGGTTTCGAGGAGCTTGTCTCGGTAGAATAAGACAATATACGAAAATCTTTTGTACTTTGCACCTGCCAGTGGGTGACTTCGCCACCATCGTCGACAGCGTTTTCGTCTCGACTTCCTTCCCTGTCCTTTGTGCGGAAATTTAACGTCACCACAAAGAAGAGGATATCGTCAAAAGTACTCGGGGCATCGTGCGCTCGTGGCACTCCGCAACACAAGATCGAAACTTACTCAACTTCTTAACTGCGGAACAGTCGTCGTCAAGCAGGCGCCGCCGCCGCCGCCGTAGTTTACTATTAAAGAGATTACCTA
Organism: Chaitophorus viminalis; assembly: GCA_025469195.1. Taxonomy (NCBI): domain Eukaryota; kingdom Metazoa; phylum Arthropoda; class Insecta; order Hemiptera; family Aphididae; genus Chaitophorus; species Chaitophorus viminalis. The sequence continues at coordinate 50,798 of JAIPRK010001036.1, forward strand.
TACAACAATTCTGCAGCGCTCCATTAATTATTGTACGGATTGCCCGTGCATATTGTATACCTCGGTATGTACTGCAGTACGGATTTCTTCGAAAACCAAAACTCTTGCGGGCAAATATTATATCACACGCCATCGAAACGTTATAATATTATTTTACTTGCCGTTTAATGATTCATGGCGACCCACCCGAAACAACGAATATTCCTCCCGAGAACGGGCAAACTTTATAATTATATCACGATAACGGCAACGACGACAGCATAATAATGGATTAAGAAAGGATATGACACGCGAGCAGGTCCGCGTAAAAACAAATAACGCACAGCGCGTTCGTCCGCGACATTGATGGACGGCGAAAAGCAAAAGTTACACGGTAGCGACGGCAAACATCGCGCACGGGGCCGGGGTCTGAAAAATTAATTATCTCGCGATGTCCTGATCGTACTAGTCCCCGCAGTTATTAGCGTTCGTACCATCTTAACTCTTGGACAATATAAGATTGCACGAGCGGGAACATCAGTAAAAAATAATCCCCGTCAGTTTTTATACACGAACCGGTTGCAGTATGCTATTGCCACTGCGAACTCCGCGAAAAAATCTTTTTGACAATGAACAATTTCGGCCCACCTTTATGAAAAGCGTTATTATGCCTGTGCGGAATAAAATCGTGTTATGATGTGTCTTATGGACACACACATGCGTCAAACGATTATCGACGAGAAAATTCAGTGAGCAAATACATAGGCGGATATTCTGGGGGGGAAGCCCCCCAGAACGTAATCAAGCCCCCTTAGAACGTAATTAAGCACATACCAGATGCCCAGACGTATAAAATAAATTGTATATTTTCATATTTGATATTTTATAATTCTTATTTTATATTGATGGAATACGAGAATGGTCTGGAATACTCACATTAATATATTTGCACAACGCAATAGGTTTATACAATTAAAATAAAAATAAAAATTAGTAGCTATCAATAATTAATTTTTTATGTTCCTATTACCTATGTATATATTTGGTGCCTCAGCTATATTACAGTAAGAGTAGCCACTACCACTTGCAAGTAGGTTAAAGCGTCTATAAATGTCCGTTTAGTGTTTACGCTAATGGATAAGACAAAACTATCAAGCCCCCCACGAATGTGACCAAATATCCGCGTATGAGCAAATAGGAAAAACTCACTCGTTTGAAAAAAGCGACTTGATCCGTGTAACGTAATATACGGGGATATAGCTCCGATAAATATTTGGAGTATTGTGAGAGTAAAAAGTAAAAAATGATTCTCGTTCGTGGGTCATGGGATTTCTCGAAGCTGGGGGCACACTAGGGCTACACGCGTGGTTTCCCCGGCACTCCTCGTCCGCACACACAGCGCATATATTTATAAAACTATGACAAAACCATCTAATAAATCATTAGGCACAGGCATATAATATATTATGTACATGCGGGGATATTATGAACTATGTATAGCGCATAAGACTGCATTCTTCGCAACACAAATTTTTCGGTTGATTTTTCTTCTTCTTTTTTTATCCTTTTTCTTTTGTTACTTTAGACTTTTTCCCAGACATCCTATCCCGGTGTTTAGGTGGGTGATCCTATCATGACGCACATCAGACGGGAAAAGAGGCTATCCGTTTCTCGTAAAGTCAGAGCAATAAAACACCGTCCAGATTTGTTTCAAGTGCCACTTGTTGTTTTCCAAAGCTTCGACCGACCCTCCCTCACTTTGGTATACTTATACATACTTATATATGTGAATATATATATATATATATATATATATATATTGTACGTCATCCGCTTTCTCGTCGTTTTTTTCATCATTCCATTACTCCAAGGTATACCCGTTTAAACCCTAACGATGATTTTCTTTTCTCTTGTCTTGCATAACTCGAATCATAATATACATTTATATTTATTATATTTATACAAGTTTAAATGCGCGTGTATAGGTGTATTTGGATTCAAACGATATAACAATCTAATATAAGAATCTCTCATTCTCTATCTCTCTCTTACCTCCTCAAACGGTCTATTTTCACTTTACCTTCTTCAGTCGTCTAACCTTTGTACAGCAGTGATAGCAGTGATAGGTTCTCTACAAAAGTTGGTGTGTGACGTGTGTCTTCACAGAAATTCGCACATCACCACCGTTTCACTTTTATTTCAAACGTCTATCGTATTATATGTATACAGTATACATCCCCCCACCACCCTCTCATACTCATGCACGCGCACTATATTACATACTCATATCGACAAACTTTTAACAAACCCATTAGAAAGCTCATCTGCCACGACCCCGCAAACACACCCCCGGAGCCACACATCACACGTCGTACGGCCACACCTCATGCTCATATTTATGGTATAATATCCCATAAACTTCATCATGTCGCTGATACATTACACCATATATAACTTGTACTACTATCACTAGAACTGTACCGCTTTTACTTAGCTACCCGATTTTACCGTGTTTTATGCTCCTTCGCTGTACGATTAAATATTATATATAACACACACGTGCGCACGCGTCACACACATGCATACATACGACATACAGTTATTCACGTATATATTATGTATTAATTTATTGTTCAACGCGCGAATCGTCGCTAAATTAAAATCAACAAATAATCCATAATCCCGATGCACACGTGTCCCCGCTACACTGTTGTGTACAAACATAACGTGTATTATATAGAGTGACATCCTCCACGCATTTGTCACGATTCTCACGCGCATATTAATAATTACACTGGATTCGACGACAAAAAGCGCGGTTATTTCGCCGTACCGTTCATTTGTTTAAACGTATATATTATATTTATAAATGTACACATCGTGTGTAAATATCGCATATCGCGCATAATTTACCTCGTTGCTCCTTCTCGGTCCTTCCGCGCATACCGCCGTTTATATGGGTATACATCACATGCGTACAATCGGCGTTTACACAGCGATATTTTTGTGTTTGTCATTCACGCGCCTCGTCGTTGTGCGTTTCGGAATAGGTGACACGTAATAAGGTTATCGATCACATGGTATTGCGCTTTTGTTTTCCAAAACGATTTAGATGACTGTCTCCCATTCTGTGGAGAACGTTATATGCATTTCAACAGTTCGCAATGGATGATTTCAATTTTGCGACATTTTCTATCAATTAAGAGATAAACGCTATAGTTTTTCAATTGAAATGTGGACATTTGAACGTGAAGTCTAATATCACAGAATATGTGAAAATATAGGAACTTTGGTAAAAAGCCTAATTAAGAAGATGAATTGAACATTTTATTATTTACCTACATGTGATTTTCCTTTAAAGTTATATAAATATATATTGTTATAAATTATAATAAAGGTAATAAATTATAGCTTTATTGTATTTTTCTATGATAGTAAATGCAAATATCAAACGGACTAAAAATTTAAAATATTTTGAGACAATACGATGATTTAAGTATATTTTTAAAAACTTTCATTCCCAAAAAAATATTTATCTTCTACAGAACTCGTATTAAAAAAACTACCAAAGTAACATGATCATGTCCAGGATACATTTAAACGTTATACTTGCTTGCAAATATATTTCTTGTTTTCTAATTTTCGTTGCATATTTTAAACGATTTTTCATCAAATTTAAATAAAAAATTATAATTTGATAAAATAATTAAATTTTAAATTAATTTAATTTAAATGATTTACCTTATTATTTTTTAATCATAATACGATACTAATATTAGTTTTGGACGGCATTTTTAAACGTAAATAATATAAACACATATAATTAAGGAAACATTTTGATATTTTTATGTGCATATAGTTATGTATGCAAATATTTAAATAGTTTTCAGTGGCATAACAGTTTTTATAACTCAAATCAAAACATATTTAAAAATAATATATAAACTAATAAATTACTAGGACTGTAATTGCAAAATGTTCTTTTACACAACCTAAAAAAAATGCAATTGCTGAATCATATATGGTCCCATTTTATAATCTGTATTCAGATGTATCACTTACTTAATTATTAATAATAACTCGTGCCTAATACCTATACAGTTTAGAGTGAATTATTAGGCTGCAATAATAGTGTACACGATTCACACGTAATATTCGTCTATAAATGAGGTCGGAGATTGAAAACTTTTTATTTATAAATACAGACGTCATAGGTATGGTATGTATGAAATACTATACTGTATTAATATTCAATGTGTATACTAACTATTATGAGCTTTATTAGGCATATACTTCAAATAATAAATAAATAAATACAGCACATATAATAAACACTAATCAATAATTATTTTGTTTTCACTATTATATTTCGGTTTCCGAACAATAAATGAGTATATTTTTGGGATGACAATAAATTGGCAACGATAGAACTCATAATAGTATATAATATATTCTTATGAAGCTTATCGTTTTTTTTTCTTTTTAAAGCTTGAGACTTGAGGGTATGCTATTTTTAGCATGATCCTACAACAAGGCCGTATTGATATGAAGCCCATAACGTGACAAAAGTCCATGTATAGGAACGTCGTTAGCGATCAATAATTTTTTTCAATAATTTATAAACCTCAAAGCAAATATTATTATAATATACTCGGTACTATTGTAAAACAGAAAACGTTAAATTAACTTGTACAGTGCAAGAATGATGTTTTTTTCGCTCTTCAATAATTATTGTAAAAAATGTTTTGAATTTTTAGGTTATACAATAGTTATAGAATTTTTTTTTTATACAATTTCCATGTTTTTTTTTTTTTTTGCATAAGAGATTAATTATTCCAACTATAACGTTTTACGTGGTTTTATGCTTGTCGCACGTCACCTTTGACGTTTTGATAGAAGACCACCGAATTCGTACACTACCTACACGGTGATAGTCTGACGAATTTATAGAACGGTGGGACAAACTCGTGAATGTAGTATAACGTCATTAAAGTGCATAATACGTAGAAGTGCATTTCAGGCACCGTATTCGATGCACTTAGTCAACGTACATTTATCACCTAATAATACATATGGTAGGCATGATATACGTAATGCGCGTTCGCAATGGTGGCACGAAGACGTTTAATTAATCTTTTATCAAAATCATCATCAGCCGCGATGAGACGTTGGTGGGGGTTGTAGTTGTCGATAAAAATACAACATGCCATCTTGATAATTGTTTAGCCAAACTTTTATTCGACGATCATTCATCATTTCGTCGGCATCTCTCTGAAAATCGCATTGTATATATCTTTTTTTTTTCTTTTCGACTGCAACGGCAATGAAAGTCGCACGCACAATATTATATAATATATTTTTAACCAACTGAGGCGAGTCCCCCTTTGTTTAACGTCGCAAGACATATTCATTTACCTCTACTCGACGACAAAGTATAATACGTTTTGTTCGAGTCGGCAACAAAATTAAATTTAATTTAACATTGTCTAGCATATAGTTTTGAATACGTGTGTCGTTAAAGTGTTTTTTATTACAAGATTATAATACCACAATGCTCATCAAATGTGTACAATACGCCACTGCCAATCGCGAGACAACTGAATAAGATGTTTCAGAAACCGTGTGTCGTAAAAACAAATAAATTATATATATACGAGTAATAAGGTATTCATTCGATAAGTTTTTATGTTTAAATTTATGAACTTATTAATTCAGTCTATTTATTTTCCAGTTGATAAATAATAAATAGTTACGATGTATATACGAAAAATGTTATAAGCCTACAAATTTTGTATTTCGAGTTTAACCAAAGTATTAACATTAATTTTATTATTTATTTCACGAAAACGTGATTCGTGAACTTCATAAAATATTTAAGTCTAGTTGCGAAAAGAATATATAAGCGTATAAAATGAAAAATAATATGACGTTGGTTTGAATTTCTACTTTAGTCGTTTTCGCCAAACCCGTTGAAGTTTGTTTCCAAACAATTGAATATCAAAACGCAACAATGCACGCACACACACACATACACACACTTTAGTACTACACTTCCTTACATTTTCAGGGAGAGATCGAGAATTTCTACACTTAACTATAACTAGTTCATATTATTATCGCTTGGTATAATATTACAATCTAAGTGTAATGAACAAGAGACGTCGAGACCACCTTCTCCATCATTCGTTCGTGTACGGTTTAAAAACTGTGTACGATTAATATGTCTGTAAGTCAATGAATGTTGGTACGGTTGGACTGTAATTCGTTGTTAAAAACACAAAATGTACATTTCGTCGTCCGTGTAATAAAACAAAAATCCAATAGCCCTCATTTGTATTTGATGTTATTATAATGTTATCAGCTAATTGCGTTCATAATGATTAGGAATATTTTTTTATCCGTTAATCCTAAACAAATTGTGAAATTTATTCTTATGGCAACCTGAAAAACATGACCAAGAAAGCATACCCGACCGCGGCATATTAGTTAACATTGGTATACGATTGTAGATTATTATTATTATTATTATTATTATTATTATTATTTATTATTATTATTATTATTATTATTATTATTATATTACTATTTGCTAGTAATCACTATATCGACAATAATAATTAGATAATAACCTATATTTTACTTTACTCACATTTATACGTGTTGTTGTAATACATAGAGGCTGTCGAGAATCTCACTGGCGAAAACACTCGTTGTAAAAACCGTTTCGAAAGGGTAATTTCAACCGTTTTTTTCCATCCCTTTTACGATTTCATTATTTCTTCTGACCGTAAAAACGACATCGTGCCAACCACGGCGGTATTATATTGTTGCAGTTACCACCATGTGCACTTGAAATGACAAAGACTCATAGTGTCTATTTACTACGTGGGAGTAGATGTATACGCGCTTGCTTTCTCAAAAGGCGTTGATTCAGAGCCGACACGTAAACAACTTCTTCGTATGTACATAAACAGACATACAACCTTGGTCGATTTTCGTGCTAAGGCGGCCGCTGAACGAATACTAGTCATAAACGAACTTTTTATTATATTTATTTCATTTAAAATGTCTCAGTAAATGAATGCTCTTACAACTTTAATAACATAACATAATACATCATATTATTATAATAGTAAATAACATTTATGTAACTACATCGATATGAAAATACTATTGTCAAGGGAATTAAAATAAATTTCAGTTATTACATATAGCTAATATTATATATTATACAGGTATAGCTCTCCAATTTAATATTGATACTTGAAATGATAATTTCAATGAGGTTTGTGAATAAAAGATTAGATATTGAAATGTAGGACAATCTTGGAAAGTTTGCTGTAAGTTTATTGAAAGGACGGCGAGTAGAGATATAATAAGAGAGTTTTAATAAGGTTTTGAATTCGATCAGAGTTCTGGAATTGAATCGGAAGTATCGCATGTTGGTTGAGCGGTTGTTATTCCGGCGTTTCCAGTTCGGTCAAAATCAATGAAACTCTGCATCGGTATCACTTATAGGTAATCAATTATTATACTTTGGGTTAGTAGATGGTCTTCAACAATGTGTGGACTTGTACGAAACACTGTTAATACCCGTCAGTCATTATAATGTTTTATGAAGTATTGAGAAGTCTTCTCAATATCTGTCTTAACATAGATCGCCGGTATACGAGTGGGCGGCTTAGGTGCGACTTCAATTTCGGGTCACACTCAACTGCGATATTATTATTTTAGAAATACCTTGGTAACAATTTTGATATCTGCCGTGGACAAAGCGATTAGGTGAATAAAAAGCTTTGATTTTTGTTTTCAATCTTGTTGAGGAGAAATGTTAGACGCGGGTAAATGCCATTTTGATTTGGTAGTTAAATGCGGCGATCGAGATGACGAGTTGTTAGGTGGGCCCGATTTGTGGTCTTTGTTACATAGGTATAGGGTACCCGAGTTTAATATAAAAAAAAATGAAATGATGCGTATGCAATTTACTTGATATTGACGATAACGGAGCGCAATAAACACACACATATATCCGCGATGGTAGTTGGCACCGTACTAATCGAACTTTTAGTTTTTATTGTTTAATTGTTATTAACAATGTGAATGTGATATTGAGACTTGTACGTAAAAGTTTTCCGAAAGAGTTCTTGTAAACTTTTTTATTATTGTAAAATAAATAATTAAATAAACGTTTCTCAGTGAGTGCATGCGGTTTTCAGTCGTTCGACCACACCACGCGTGTCGTCGGTTCAGTTTTAAACACGTATTCGGCAGAGTCGTAAAGCCATAGGATTTTACAATCCCGAATCGCATATTAGCCGATCGGAACTTTATCAAGTGTAGTCTGAAGCCGTTCGCGGTCGTTTTGGGCCGGAGTCATTGTTTGACAATAATAAAAATATGACGGTTGCGGAGGAGCTGTGCCGAACACCGTCGTAAACGATCGACAACGACGACGACGACGACGACGACGACTTCGACAAGACTTTCACCCGAAATATCTCACGAGACGGTCGACCGTTTCCCCGGTTTGGAACAAAGAACTTATTCGATTCGGCATTTTATTCGCCGAACAAACCCGTAGTCATTTCCGATGGGAATACCCATATACGTGCATAGTCTTGTATAATATATCGACGATTCTGCACGTTAGTTACATTCTACACTCAGTGTACACCGGTTACTGTTTTATTTTATTCTATTCTACTACCTATTCGAAAACTTGCAATTCGTATCCAAAAACATTTTTGCTCAGAAATATCACAATAAATGTCTACTTGATGAGCTACCCATTTATAGAACATTTTTAAAGTTTATGAATAACTAATTTCGGGGATTCTGCGACACCAGCGTCTTTCGAGACGCCAGGGCCTGCGAGGGGCTTTTGGGGAGTATGAGTGAGGAAAAATAAGAGACGTAACCATGTGGTTTAAACTTTGTACCGGTAGAAAAAAATATTTTGATCATATATAATTGAAACACATCAATGTTAACATGTTAAGTTCTAGTAACAACGTTCTAAACAACAATTAATAATTATTTTTGTCGTCTGTATTCAGAAAAAAAAAAAAAACGTGCCCAACTAACCATATTAGTATTATTATTATTGTAACTATACTAAACCTAAGTTATAATTATTATTACATTACACATCGCTTCTATACAAAACGGTAATACTCGTATTATTGTAGTAGTTATAATATTATATGAGATTGAAATAATGGAATATTATAAAAATAACTCTGTTCATGGCGACGTACTATGAACGTTATCTCACGGCTTCCAGTTTACTTAATTTTGTAATTAAAATGTTAGCTTATCACTGAAGTGAATTGGCATGTATACAGTTAAAATCTGTCAAGTTCGAGATCGAAATGTGGTTCATTTGTGAGGAACTTTATCAAAGTTTTCTAACTTAATGCCATGTATAGTGTATAAACAGTGAGAGGTTATTTCTTTTTCCAAACTTTGCGCCATTAAAAGATGACATTTTCTCTCTTAAAAGCATTACATTTTGATCATTGATTATAATTCCTTTGACAATATAATATAGCACGAGCCACACATTGCCAATGTAATTTTATTAATCACAAAATAATGTAATTATTTATTGTCAAATTATTCAAATTAAATAATATTATGCCATTGTACAAAATATCATTTGCTATATTATAGTATATTATATTGTGTAATGATTTGATGCGGTCATTGTATTGTATAAGAAAACCGTATAGAAGTATAATACTAACGGATTCAAATAATTATTTAAATTTCTCTGCTTAACTAATTTTTAGATTATTCCGTACGAAACGTGTGTATAGCTGATATAGTCAGCTTCATAAAATCGGCTTATTGAATTATTATCAATGAACCGTGATGCACTATCACGTATATTTTGTTGATTTTCACTGTACCTAATCAGCATGGAATATAATTATGTTATTATTGTTTAGAGTTCTGTTTAGAGTGACAATTAACATTAGTGAAATGGGTGTATCGGATCGCTACGTATTTCTAAAATAAATCGTCGACCGGTTTTTTTCGTGACACAATGGAGTACGCTGTAAATACAAACTCGGACAAGCAAACGGCGTACTATACATTGTGCATGTATATTCTCTTAAACGTGATTGACATTTCAACGAATTCCGATTTCGCATTTGACAAAATGTCAATCGTCCCCTCGACAATAGACTCGACTCTCGGACGGAGACGGTCATTTTGCGCGCACACGTGTGTGGTGTGTGTTTTGGTACGTACGCACGTAATAATATTAATAATAAAAAAAATGAAAAATAAAGACGATAATCACTGTGTATTGTCATGATATAATAATATAATAGAATATAATATTATAATAGCGGACCGTAAACCGCGTATACATTATTATATTGTTCGCCGGAAGACCGGTCGGGGGCCGGCCCGAAATAACGACGACGGCAAAACGATTGTTGCGACAACGGCTGCAGTTGTTGGTGCAGTGACTACAATTGGCGGTGTTCGAATGCAGTTGACGTTTTAGACGCCTCGTACACTTATGTATGTGTATAGGCACGGATTGGCGAACGTTGGAGTCGCGAGACGTAGGAAATAAACGTGTTCGCGGTCCATTAAACTCCCGCAGCAAGACGGGGTTCACCAAAGTTTTTCGAATAAGCTCGCCAACCCGGATTCAACGAGGGCCATTGTGACGACGATGACGACGACGACGACGGGCTGCAGCGTATTACGTACAAAGAAGAGATGCATTAAAACGACGTGCAATAATTTGCATAACAATTGCGGCGAAATTCGTTCTCGGGCATGCACGTGCGTCCGCGTGGGCCACGCCCTCCCATATCATTATGAGCATGTAAATAATAGTAATAATAATGTAAATAACGTATAAAATTCTCGAATGGTCCGCTGCCATCCGTCTCGTTGTCGCGATGATGCAAGTCGCACTATCCATTCCACAATATATTATGTACATGACGACGCAATATTTATCGAAATACGTTGAGCGGCGAAAGTTTCAGCGCAATCAAACATTATTATAATAAGATAATCAACGCACGTAATTTCACATTTCTTAGCCATCATCATCTTGTGCGTACCCGTCCGTTCTAATTAGGGTGGGACGGACGTGGCAGGGCGCCGTGCAGGACGAGTGATGGACAAAACGCAATATAGAAAATATATGATAAATTTTTAAAACGAAACGAACTTCGACTCCTTTCGACTCGACACGGTCCTTTGTTATATACTATTATGTTTCTTGTGTACGTACGTATAATGTACTTACGACGATATTTAGGTCGAAGAAATCATCCCGTCCACGGTCCGCGATTGCAGTACACCGACGACGAGGCGTAACGATCTGAATTCCAAGTCCCAGCCAGGACTGCCATGTCGTATATCCGCGCTCCTGCATCTGGTTGTTATGAACACGCGCCGTTTGTCGCTCGTTTCTTCTTCGCCTATGTAATATAATCCAATAGGTATACACACACATAGGTACATGTATATATATATATATATATTATATATATTTATGTACTTTCTGGGATGTCATTATATTATTATAAAAACGCTTTTAAACCGTAGATTTATACTACGTGCGCACGTATATATTATACGCGTGCCAGCGTGCCACCCTATCAACAGCTTTATTTCTTCCGTATATGTGTATAAAATATACTTTATACTCTATTTTCTATCGGCGTGATGGTCTGAAATTTATCGTCATCAAGTCGGTCCAAAGTTATACATGGGCGTTCCTTATCAACCACTACTTAATACACATGTGGATAATTACATCTCACTTGTCGAGACTCGTGTTTGGCGCCACCGATGTCGGAAGCGTATATTTTATTTTATGATCAACTGTATACATATGTACGGTGAATATGCGCAGCAGCATCTCGTTCCAATATAACATGTTTATATAATGACATGCAATAATTAGGCGCTGCAGATTTGAATGCTTTAAAAATCTGGAAAAATTCCGTAAAGTAATACTATTCAATACACGAATGAAAAAAAAAAAACAATAAATTAATGTTAAAAAAGCCCCTTAAACTTCATTTTTACGTTGAAAAAATTACTCTTTCTAACAAATTAGATTATTAATTTTTGTACACTTCATTTTTTCTTTTCTTTTTATACGGAAAATTAATCTCAGAAAATAAATTAATGATTTAAGTTAGGTGCATATTTTTACCTTGTCTCTTATAATAACACTAGATGTAACTACTATAAATTTTCTACGAGTACCGGCCAACTAAGTTAGTATATATTCTGACAAATTATATTTCACGTGTAATTTACCATAGTCCATAGTTGTGACAACAATAGATTGCGTACAAACGATTGTATAAAAGTCACAATTACTAGCAGGAATTTAAGTATAAAATTTTTATCAAATGATTATTCAATCTTATAACGTAAGGGAAAATACATTGAAAACATAAAAAACGTACTAAAATTGGAAAAACAATTGCATAACATAAGATAGTTTCATTATTTAATACTTTGATGTATGAAATTCACTTTTTGTTCGGAAAGCATTAAGACATTCAGAATAAGACACATGATTTGCGTTGAACTCGGTGGCCTAGTTTTAGCGTACTCTACTTGTATATATATATACATACGCATGGTGCGGTGTTTTTTCGGCGCTAAAGATCTCGAAATCTGATGGGGAATAGGCGCGTTGTACCTATATATTGTATAGGGTATGCACGTGTTTTTTCCCGTCCGCATTTGTATTTTAATATTATTGTTATTATTAGTCGACGGCGAAGCACAAAATGCTGCAGCAGCCCCGGGAAAATTGAAAATAAATAAAATCAACGGTTTCGAGCTGCATTCACTACCATCGGATGGCGCGAGAGCGACCCTTTCCATCAAAGACGCGATACAGGTTTAGTGTATATAAATGCGAAAACGTAGAAAAAACGGGTGGGCCTCGCTTTGCTGTACAGTTGGGGGTGGAGTGCACCTCGTTTATAGGATAGGTCATTATTACAATGGATTTGTTAAATATGAATGCAATGATAGATTTCATTGTATACGAATAACGATTCTGAACGGAGTTAATATGTTTGTCTAAAATGTGTATATAATAATATAGTACTTTATATTTAAATTGAATTATAATGCAATTTCGTAAAAATTTAAATTTCAAATAGTCATAAAATTTTTTATTTTAAGTCTAATAGAAATTGTTTTATATATTTTTGAAGAATAGCTTATGGACTAAGTGTTTAGACTTAGTGTTAAAATTTTGAACCTTAAGTATAAACAGAAAATTTTTTATGAATTTTCAACTACAAAACTTGCAAACTATCGTGATTTTAACATATTTTATACAAATTTGAGCTTTCTGGGCTTAAAAAAAATTTGAGTAGAACGATCTCCGACATTTTTTATTGACAATAATTTTATTTTATTATGAACTTTGTATTTAATTTTCAAGAGCTTTCGGTCAGCCAATTAAATTTTATAGATGTTTTAAAAAAAAAATTTTTACAATAATCGAAAATTTAAATTGTCTATAAATAAGTCAAAATATGTCAAAATACTTTGAAAATTTAACCATGTATATAGAAAGCCAATATAAAGATTTGGTGAAAATTTCAAGTTGTTATGGTTTTTGGTTTTTGTGTTAGAGCATTTTAAAAAAATGTATTTTATAAAAACGTGATTTTAATTAAAATCTTCTGTTTTTTCGTAATTTTTTTATCATTTTTTTCGATTTTTTAAAAAAAGTATTGAAAAAGTAGGATTTTTGACTTGCCCAAGTACTATCTAAATTTACTTTACTTTCAGAAAAGTTGCTGTTTAAGAAAATCGAAGTATTTTTACTGCCCCAAAACGTGATGACAGACACAAAAAAAAAAAAAAAAACACACATCATTGTAAAATCAATAGATTCCATCTCTCCATTCAGAATCTAAAACAAACTACAAATATGGATAAGAATTTTTTTATACTCGTTCTATACACCTGTAGCCCTGCACGCCACGTTCCTATACCAACTATATACGTATATACCATTCTCGTCGTCACCGTTGTCTATTAAGTCATCGCGTTCCAATTTGCTTACACGCAACGGTTCTACACGTATAGGTTGTTTGGGGTAGCTGCAGCACACACACACACACACACACACACACACACACACACACACATGCACACAATGATATAAGTACCGATACACGACTGTGACAAATATTATCTTTTTCATATCCCTTCGACCCTGTCGTCGACGTCCTGTGCGTTCTATATTTACCGTGCGCGACCAAACCTGTTATCCCGTATAACCGATAAGTATATACATATAAGAATGGGCCTGGGATGTGAACCCAACGACTACAATAGGCGTACAGGATGAATCTCTGGTTACAGGACGCGCGAGCGAGGCGCAGGAGGCGAACGAACGGCCGACCGGCGTTTCCGTCCTATTCATCGTTCGTTTATATATATTATATTATATAGGAATTATATTATGCATAGGTACATTCGTTGGACTGATAAGAAATCATTTATTTATCAGTATTAATATTATAAATATTTTTTTTTTTAACCAACGGGCTACAACGTGTTCGTTTGACTTTGGTCCGGACTTGCGTGAGACGAACCGATTAGACTTATATTTTCCCTTCGCGGTGCGCTATAATATCGATAATAACTCACTCGTCATCACTGCGAACATACTCTCCCAAAGTACCGGCGACGGCGAGTTGAACGTTTTGTTGTCGTCTAACCACGGTTATCTATTAAGGTTGGAGAACGGCACGTTATCACATGTACAAGTGGTGTGACTAGTGAACTAAAAGCGCTAGTAGTAGTCGACCCGATTTTTACGTTTAAAACATACAACAGATTGTAGTTTTGTACCTAAACAAAAAAGCAGTGAAGTTCAGTAAAAAACTGTTTGAAGTAAAAATGTTGAATATTAAATTGTTCATTGATTCAACTTTGCTTGAATTATTTAATTAACAGATAAGTCTGTAAATTAGGTTTTTTTTTTTTTATTTAATAGTTTATCCGCGGCAACTGAGGCAATTGGATGTTGGATTGATAGATTAGATAGATATAGATAGATTGTTATTACTGTGGGTTTTTGGAACACGTATGTGTATATGTGGCATGGTTAACGTCACTAAAACCCGAATGGTCACCCATCTGGTTTTAACGACGCCGGACGGTGCTTAACAGCAGCACTAATTAGCGAGTGCGGCTAACCACTCCGCCACGCCATGCCTCAAATTAGGTTTTTATAAAATAAGCATAGGGAAACATTTTATGAATGAAATGTATGTTCAATTCTGAAAATAAATATTTTTAATTTTATAACATTTTTAACAGATTTAATCACATTTTGCAATTGATCATTTGCACTCCCAATCATTCCATGAATTGTATGTTAAATTCTCGAATCCTAGAAACATTAATTATTTTTATTTCAACATAATTGATGAACTTTTTCAGTGTTACTCTTATACCCCGAAATACACCCAACCACGCAACATTTGACCATTTTATAAATCTTTAATCTTATGCTACCAAGTATAGGTCATCTCCTAATTAAAACAAAGACATAAACGACACTAACACAAATACTTGAAAAAATAATAAAAATCGAAGAATACTATATGCTCGTTTTTGGAGGGAAAACGTGATATCAATTTTCTATTACAATATACGGCGTAATATTTTGTTTTTAAATACTTTATTATAGTAATTGAAAATTTAGTTATCTAATCTATAAAAAAAATCATTATTAAAATTAACTAACTTATTTATTACAACACAATTGTTTATAAATATTAAATAAATAAAAAAGTTGTTTGTCCTATGCCTTATATATTAAAACCGGGCCAACTACTACTAGCGCTTTTAGTTCACTAGTTACGGCACTTCGACATGGCTATAACATGGGGGACATAGTAGCGAGCTCCAACCTTAGTAGATAACCGTGCGTCTAACTCAGTAGTCAGTGGTTTTCTACCTGGGCGTCGCGAATGATAGTCTGGGTGTCGGGCGCCAAAAATAATGAACGAAATGGTTTTTCATAAAATAAAACTATATATTATTTTAAATATTTTGTCTAAACATAGTTAATTATTTATTCGATATACGATATTTAGATAACATACCGACCTAATCTCGGGTAATAATTTTATTTGTTCATTACCTGACGATAGGTTAAAACACTTCTGCTATTTGCCTCTATACTTAGGTACCTGTGTGGAATAGAATTTTTAGCCCTTACGCAGTGATAAATATCAAATATATCGGACGAAATTAAATATGACATCAGGCTTAAGAGTAGCATTCTCTAATATAAAACCTAATATCTATGGAGTTATCAGAAGTATAAAAATTAAAAAAAATTAAATAATTGTTTATAAAAAAACTGTATTGAACTTGCTCTCTTCCTCTACGAGAAAGTCAATATCTGAGTTCAAACTAGATAGTTTTAAATCATTTTTAACATTCAGTTTATTCTTATATTTATTTAAAAAAAAATCAAAGTTGAAAAGCTCGTTCACACAGAAAGGTTGTCAAAAAGCTCACAAACCCAAAGTTTCTCAACGAAGCTGACGATTGTTGGGTAGTATTCATTGTGTTATTATTATTGATTAAATATTATTATAACCAGAAATAATATTAGCAATAAGTTAGGTAAATAATAAAAATATATAATTATATTACTTTTATATAAATATACACTTTAGTAATGTTAATATTATAATACGCTTTGATCTACGGTCCAGTTTTACGTTGCCCGCTGACCACTAGTGGGCCGCAGCTCATGAGTTGGGTAGGTACTGCTGCATTAAAAAAATTATGCTTTATAATTTATTAACTGTTTACATGTAAGTGAATCAAAACTTTATTCATTGTAAACATTGTATCGGTAATCAAATTATATAGGGCATTCCAAAATCATTTCCAAAATTCATCTGATTTTAGTAGACTATAAATATTGTTCCTGCAATCTGTGGTAAACGAAGCACCAACCATCAGAAAGGTGGAGTTATCGAATTCTTATCAATTGCCGATAAGTCGCGATAATGTGCAGTTTATTAGTCATGTGGTGTAAATTTCTAAACGATCAGCTATACTACAGCAATGGATCGGTCACTGTAGTGCTAATGACACTAATGCGTTCGCCGGATCTTATACTCTGTGATTTTTTTCTCTGGGGTTACATAAAAATTAAAAAGCATTGTTTATGTACCTCCCCTTTTCAAAAGATCTTGACGAATTGAAAAGTCGTTTTACAGACACCATCAACTTGGTTACAGTCAACATGCTTTAATAAGTTTATGAGGAATTTTCTTTTCGGTTAGATGTGTGTCGTGCAAGTAAGGGGGAGTCACATTAAACATTTATAAGCATTATACCTAAAACTTAAAATAATCCATTAGAATGTAAAATTTATTCTATCATAATTAATCGAATTTTACAATAAATATGATTTTTTGAAATCGGATGAATCATTTTGAAACACCCTGTATTATGATATTTATAAAACATAAAAATAGAGTGGGGGGAGAGCTTGTGATTGGAAAAAGTTTGAATACCACTGGTATAAATCACGGCGTTATAATGTTAATATGTCAACAATACGCCCGCGGTATATTGTAATCATTATTCGTATAGTAGATGAACCCGTAATATAGAAGACTAGCCGCAAAACACCCGTGTTAGAGAGTAATCGAAAATTGTTGTCTCTACCGAATGCAGTAACGATGTAGGTATATTATCATGAATTTTTGGTTAATTTATATTTTATTAATATTTTTTTTATGAATATATTTAAAAAAAAATTATTTTAAAACGGTCAAGTTTATCAATAGAATTCAGGTATTCTATATATAATATGAACGGTTTTTTGTTTAACGAGCCTACGAAATCAAAAGAATAGTAACATATCAACTTTTTCATGAAGTATTGGACTACTGACTTTAAAACAATCCATTCGAAATGTACGCCAAAATCTTTCGAGTGATTTGCTAGTCGTCCAAATCAGAGACATATGAGTTTAAAAAATGTTCTGAAGGTGATTTCGTGAATAATAAAAACAAACAGAATAAAACACGTGTTTTATATACCTCCAATATTATAAATGTATACGATCACATATGGGTATCCACAATTTCATAATAATCACCAAATCATATTGATATATGAATACCAAAATAATGGCCTACCAATTCAATAAGTGTTTAATTTGTTTTTATAAAAAATGTTGGACATCAAAGAATATCTTCTCTTCGGCTTATAGAATTATTTCAAATATTAGTTTAACTAATAATATTCCTATAATAGAAATTTTTGTATTATTCAGTAATGTGTTCCTATCGAATTTAAATTTATAGTATCGGAAAAAAAATTCGATTCTTGTTCAATCACGAATATTCGCATACTTTACAAAAAACTCGTTATATTTACAATTTAAATAATTAGTGTTCTCTTTTTTCTTTTTTTGCATTGGGAATATATTATTATAGATAATGCGATTTCGTATCATGTCAAACCGAATTTCAGCTCTTAGAAAAAGCGATAAGTAAATAATATATAAAAACACCCTATTTCGCCAATTATAATTATATCACATGAAATTATTCGATTGCATTTCATTTTGTATTTTATTTTCTTCTTAATTAATCGAATTAATATCACATAGAGTTTTTTTTAACTGTTTATGTCCAATGCCCTCGGGAAATTTTAATGATCTGAATTAATTTAGTTATCTTTAATGTAATCACTGTAACTGTCTTTGGTTCGTTTATCTTCAATATATTTTTCAATTTTATTCGAAATATGAGTACATTACAATATAATAATGTCAACAAAATTAACGATTATTATATAACATGGTGATATTAAATTGTTGATCCATCAGGTAAATTATGACTTATTTGTTATATTAACAACTAATGATGAAACAATTAAATTACGAGTAGTTTTTTACGATATTATGAGCTGAATTAGATATTTTTTTTAAATATTATCCATAGCATACGTATTATGAAAAGTGATGAATTATTATAAGAAATTAAAAAAAAATATCGTGGATACTTTTTTTTTTTACGTGATAAGAATTGTATTACAAATTTTTAAACAAACGGTTGCATAGTTGATTGTAACAATTGTTTGTGAGAATAATCAAAAAAGAGATAAACAAGTATAAACAGATATAGCAAGGTATAATATTGGTAGAAGTAATATTCAATATTTTGTGAAACATATAAAAATACCGTTTAAAATCATAATTATGGTTTAATATTATATATTTGTTTCAGACGTTTGACGAAATACCAAATTCTATAATTATATACTTATACTTAAAGAACTACAATAAATATATTGTATATTTTTTTTATCGATTTTTAGTAAAAAAATTAAAAAATTGTTTTATGTCATACTGTAGGTTAAATTATTTCAAAATAATATGCTTTTTACTTATATTTGAGAATATAAAATTCATATCCAGTTTTGACTTTTACGCATCTTATACCATACAATTATATAAAATACGATTTATACAGTGTTTGTTAATTTCCTTTCATAGAACAAGTCTATATATTGGTAGTTGCCGGTGTATAGTAGAGTTACAGGTACAAAAAAGTTCATGTGCATAAATGGATTTAACAAACATATTATTATATTATTATGTATAATGATATAACGTAATTTTTTTTTTTTTTATTTTTCATCAAAATACTAAAAATCCGGTAGGTAAATTTTTACTAATAACTTTTCTTTTCCCTAATAAAGTAATAACTTTTCCTTGATAAAATATATTATTTTTGCCCGTTGTTCAAAGGTACATGGTTTTAGACTAGTGAAATGTATAATACATCAAAGGCGGTGAAAAATGTTTACCATTTTTTATAGTACATATAAGTATAATATTTACGAAAAAAAAATTTCTGCCCTGTTAATCAGATGTCATAATTTCAGTATATGAAAAAATGTCCGAGTCCATTGTTGTTGAACGTTTATGTATATATCCACTTTGGTTATTATTATTATGATTTTTTTTTTTTTGGAACGCAAAAACAAATATTTATTAGCATGCATCCGCCATGTTTAGTGTATATAGTTTAGTTTAATTTCACATTTAACGTACACCTGTATTATACTATTATTATTTATTATAAATTAGGTGTCAACTTTGCAGGTACCGACTACTGATTAATATATAAATGTCACAATGCAATAAATATTATTATATTATAACTTATTATTATTACTTTATTATTTTATAACTCGATACAGTACTGCTAGCTAAGCAATAAATACAGATATAGGTATTGAAATGTATTTTTCTCCAGTTCATTGTAGTGTTGTAAGTAATTCCTCGAAGATTTGATTTCACGTCGATTTACGATTGAAAACGTGCAATGGTTTGATTGTCCACGCGCGACTATACATACAACAAATCGAGTGTAAACAATGTTCGAATACGGTTGACCGGTCAGTGATTGTTATTGGTCTTGGTGTAATACGACTTTTCCGCACTATACGACATAGAACGGGAGAGAGGAGAAAAGTTTTTAATTCGTCGCAGACGGGTGGTGACGGCACAAAGTTTTCGTCACCTAAATCCGCCCTTCGTCGTCGGGACAATCCGAATGCTGTTCGTAATAATGAAAACATTAAAAACTATTATACAACCGTGTTAAACCGACCGCGATAACGGTAACGGGTCGGCTGTCGTGTTCGATGCGACTTTTTGATTCCAACGCCGACGCGATCTAAATATAATTCGCGGTCCGACGTCGTCGTAATTGCGGTGTCGTGCGCGCGTCTTCACGATTATATACGCTTCGATTGAATCAAATCCGCGTTCGGCCGTATAGGCGCTAAACTACGGGACGAAAACAGGGGGCCACGGAGAGAAATCAAGGGGCCCAAGAACAACCCCTCCCCACACACACGCACCACAGTCAAGTATTAAACTTACCACTACAACATCCAGGCTATTTAAAAATAGTCATTAGATTATTGCTCGAAAACGTTACTTATCTACGTCATCTTAAACGCAAAATACAAGCGTAACAATGAGGTGTGCATCCTCAACGGATCGCCCTGCACTGTGTAGACGTTGTATTATATTATAACGACGTCGTCTTCGCACGAGTGACGATATTGTTTCATCGCCACAGACGGGTCGGAAACCATGTTTCTCGGACTCGTGCCGGAGTTTCTTACTTCGTAGTTCGTCGTGACAGCCGAATCTTTGTACGCGCGTTTCACGTCATCGCATCACATACATACACACACATACACACACACACATACACACACACACACACACACACACACACACACACACACACACACACACACACACACACACACACACACACACACACACACACACACACACACACACACACACACACACACACACACACACACACACACGAAAATAAACCTCGTATATACAAGAATACAAGATCGAAAAAAAAGCGCTGACAATTATGATGGTAATAAATTCGATTCGAAATCTGAATTATAAGAGTCTTTTGTATACGTGTCCCAGTATTCACATGCAATTGAGTAATCGAACAACGTGACTAAATTATTTTCATTAAAAATTCAAATCGACAGTAGTTTTATAACATTTTAGATATTTTTTTTTTTTCAATAATGATCTATACCTACTATCTCGTTCTACCGACCAACATTCGTATGTTGCTCATATATGTGTTTAAAACTTCAAATGTTAATGGGAAAAATGACAACAACACAACGTTGTCTGACGAGTTTTAAAGTACGATAGACGTATGTTATACATGGTATATCTATATCTATTACATAACTAATTGGCATAAAAATATTTAAACATTAATGGAATTTATTTACCGATTCCATATACATCCACGTTCACTTCAAACGATGATTTTTATTTTGTAACAAAAAATGTTAACATTTAACATGACGAACTATGCGCGTCGTTCGAGAAAATTATTGATATAATACAATTATGTCGTATCAATAAAATATTTAATTTCATTATAACAAACTCCTTGTTGGCCCTTTGGTGATCATTATTTTGATAATTTAACCGACATTTTTATTAATTTAACAATGGTATTTCTTTCTGAGTAAGGTACGTTTTTCACATTGGCTTTGATATCTAAACGAAACGTTCAAAATTTGTAAACTATACACATACATAAACACAATCTGCAGTAACTGGTAAACGAAGATTTCAATAAATCATTTGGATTTATTGCGGCGAGCGGGAGCGCGATTATAAAATTCGGTTTGGAGTAAAAATACGTAAACTCACGATTCTCTTTGTGAATATATATTTGTACTGGGTACCGCAACATGCCTACGAATATTTAATACATGTGTATAAGACGTATGCGCCCGCCAGTAGTCTACGGTAAGGTTTAACAAGATTAAAAATTAAGTTTACGTACAAGTAGATACATATAAAATATATAATAAACACAAACGTGATCCAAGAGCATACAGTTCAGAATATCAATTTTATACAATATATTATACACTTTATGTATCCAAAGATTATGGTGTACGGATTTTATTTTATTTTTTTAATTTTCACATTAAAATTAATGTTTAGTCTGGCAACTATTTCATAGACATATGTAAGAATAAAATAAAAATAAACCAATAAATTACAAAACTAATTCCACATAAGTAATTTATATATATATATATATATATTAATTTATATTATAATACAACGTATAGAATAAAATTGTATTTTCTTTCTCTCTCTCTATCTCTGAAAAATGAATGATTTTTTTTACATTTGGTTGTCAACAATTCTTTCTGAAATTTACCACTAACACCGGACAGAGGACAGAGGGGGGAGGATAAGATTCAAAGCGCAAAGTGTATAATATCATAGCAGAAATATGACCTATCTTTGGTCATTTTTACACCAACAAGAGATAATATTTTATACATATATATGCATACAAATAGTACCACACCCCTTTCCTCTATTCGTCCGCTAAACCCTAAACGTTCCACTACAAATTTTACGTTGACCCGAATCCATTTCAGCGCCTGAACGTCCCGAAACCAAAATGGGTTTTCTGTCTGCATTGACGTCATATGACGATCTTTTAGCCCCACTGTTGTACACGACTTATATATTACAACCGATGCGTACCTACATGCAATATAGCAAATCTAATTTTCACCCCGACCGACAGCAATGTCCTGCTCTCCGACTTCCGATGGTAGGTATATGCATGCGTCCGAGTTGGTTGTACGAGATATTTCCAAAGGAAACGCTGTCTGTTGACGGACACTAGTAGAGATAATATTTATAAATATATTCCCTTGATATATAATATAATATATAAGCTTCACGCGTCTACTTAAAGGATAGACTTGTACCGTACACGGAGTATAAAATGTATAAGAGGTTTTGAATAGAGGGAAAAAATCATTCAAATGTATGTGGCGGAAATAAAAAATACGGTGGTGGATTTATGATTTTCAGATGTAAATATATATTTTTTAAAAATAACCCTTCGTGTTTGTGGCGCTGCCTGACAGAATAATAATAATATGTATGAGAAAAAAAACCGAACGTAAAAAAATACTTGTTTAAACACATTAAAACTCGGGGTATACACATCGCTGTGAAATTTATAATTTTTACCGTACATTTTTATTAAGGCATTTCCTTGATGAATACATTTGAAACTATACTAATCCTTAACAGAGAGTAATCCTCGTTAATAGTACATAATGCTTTGCGCAAGCATTTCAAATAAGCTTTGTCAACATTTGCAGTGCTATCAACTTGGAAACGTTAAAAGAACTGTCCCCTATGACGTGATAATATAATATTGTTATTAATATTATTATTATCATCGTAAAATAAGTATAATGGAAAGTAATAATATTTTATTGTTTTATTACCTACATCTACATGGTAGAGCGCTGCATTATTGGATTATAACATATAAAAATACAATTAAGTATGAAATATATACTATACTTATATAATAATACAAGATGGCGGAGAATTAATATTATTTTAACCTGTTATCTGAACGTAGTATAAAAACGAAAAAAAAAATAAATAAAAATGGGGTAGGTAATTATAATAATGGTAACTTTAATATAAACTGCTTATAAATTAGGACAATGACGTGAACGAAAATCACTATGTAATGTTAATATATATGGTTATAACCACTAATGTATTGTTATTATTATTGCTATTTGTTTTATTGAATTAACGTTAGGCTAGTGAACTTATTCAAAATGCATTTTCACTGAGAGATTAACGTATGGACTACAGTTAACATTAATTACAGTTTTATAATAATGCGGTAAACTGTGTTACCATGACGTAAAATTTTTCTTGATAATATACAACGAAATATTATACTATACAATACAACACTCATGAAATTATCGAAACTGAGATATTATTATCATCGGTCATGTAACGATGTTCAAATCGCAATAACTGAATACATTATATTTGACAAAAGTATTTGCACGTCACAAGATTCCGATATATTAACATTGTTATTCATAGTTAGAGAGAAAATCATATTTATTCAAACCACAGATACATAAGACATAACCCAACATAACATATTTTTTCTTCAATTTATCCTAACATATTAGAACAAATAATTTAATATTAATATTAATATTACCACTAGCGTTAAAAATAATTAAATAGTCATTAAACGAACTGTATTATATTTCGTCCAAATTCGGCACCTAACCGACGTATCATCGAAAACTGAAAGTCGTGCATACTAGTGTAAGACCTTAAGGAAGAGTATC
The DNA here is from genome assembly GCA_025469195.1 of Chaitophorus viminalis. Taxonomy (NCBI): domain Eukaryota; kingdom Metazoa; phylum Arthropoda; class Insecta; order Hemiptera; family Aphididae; genus Chaitophorus; species Chaitophorus viminalis. The sequence continues at coordinate 75,584 of JAIPRK010001036.1, forward strand.
ACGTGGGCAGGTAAGACTTCAGACCCACCTAGTTACTACATCTAATATCCGAGTTACACAATGGTATGTATTTATAATATGGTTCTTTATAGATATGGGAATTTCGTATTGAGATAAATATTTTCTTTTAGCATTAAAACATCATAACATCGTCAGAACAAAAATTTTCGTGGCTAGACTACGTATATTGATTACTGTTAGAAAAGCGTACAACACAATTTTTACTTACGCAAATTTGATTGGAAAATATCAACAACATATTATGGTTGTTGTTTTCCACTATAATAATGGTATTTGATACGGGCGGGTTGTTGATAAAATGTTCGATACACCGATTTGCGACAACATAGCTAAGTTGGAGAATTCACCACAATATTATATGTATTGCCTGTAAAGCATTTCATCGACTAAAGCATACGTCTACTTACGTCGAACGCCTTATAAAAACCGAAGAAAACGTGTAGTTCGTTAGCTGGTACTTATTCCCAGTCTTAGGTGTAAGTCAGTCTGAGTAGATAGGTCTTTCAGCCATTGGAAAACTGAATAATAGACATCCGACAGTGAGTGTTCTACTCTTGAACCTTAATAACCCCAAATGTCCTCCTTTGAACAAGGATGAAAACCATGCACCAGTTCATCTTATCAAAAAATATCTACAATATTTTTATTTTGCTATTTTTGGGTTATTTATTACAGTTTTTTTTCTTCTTAAAACGGTATTGCGTATTGCTTCAAAACCGTTTAACAGACGTTGATAACCGTGAACTAAATAATTGTACTAGATTCTATAAAACTTGATAAACTTAATGATTATAATTTTAAATAAATATTATCGATTATAAAAGGTAAGGGTAGTTTTTCTAATTATTCATTGAGCAATAATTGACATTTCTTTAATATTAAAAATTATTAAACTCACGGTGGCATAATTTCATAACAGATTATATCGTACATATTATATTATACTTCTCGTATATAGTATATGAAGGGTCCAATGCAAAACCTGGTATGTCCACTTATGGAAATTGTTCAGGAGAATAAAAAAACATTTAAATTCTTTAATATTTGTCAGACACTTTATGTTTATATAGAAAACATGTAGCATTCCTTTTTCTTTATTGATAATATGTATTCAAATTATAATAATATGAACACAAAAAATGTTATGACCTTATAAATAAGATACATTCATAGACTTACCAGGTTTATTGCTCTGAAATTTGTTTTTTTTCATTTTAGGTAAAATATACAATTAATTATATCATTAACGTGTGTGTTATTTTTTATATATATATATTTAAAACATATAGCATTCATTATTATGAATCAATAATATGAATTCAAATTACAATTATAATAACACAAAAAATATGGAAATACCAGGTTTTTGCTCTGAAATGTAATAATCTGGTAAATCCATTTTGCTTATATCTCCATAACTAATAATCGGACATACCGGTTTGTTACACCGAATTGTATAGATTTATTTCCTCATAAAGAAACCACAATAAAAATTTTTTTTGAAAAAGTGAACATACCAGGTTGTTGCATTGGACCCTTCATATGCTAAATGGTTTAAGTTAACGTGTACATAGTAAATCTAAATTAAACTACTTTCATCATTATAGTTTTTGAAAAACAAAGAAGACGTAATATTATTATTGTTATAATTTTGTAATTCCATTTTGGCTTGTAGTATATTTGTACAGCTGAACTTAAAATTAACTGTTACGCTGTTCACTAAAATATACACCATTTTGATTGTAATGAGTAAATTACTTTAAATTACTTTAATTTGTTCATTGTTAAGAGAGATAAAATTAAGTCGGTAAGAAATAATTATAATTATAATAATAAAAAGCCAACGGGGTCACAGACCACACCAATGATATTTACATTCATACATATATATTATATTAGAATTAAAATGGCAAAATAACTTTGCTTAACAAAGAAAAGTACAATGCACATTACCAAAGAAGTTAAGTTAATTTTCCAGAAAAATTATCCTAAAACAAACATATATTGAAACCCACAATTTGTTAACCGAATAGGCGGGACATCTCGTTTTACTTAGAGAGTGCGGCGATTTATCATCAAAAACAACATAAGCATGGTTTTGTATTATTAATAGAATTAAAATTTAGAGAAAATATAACTATTAAACGAACATGATAATTACGTGGGCAAGATGATGAGCGACGATAGCGTAGATAAATTAATTATAATATACCGTGATATCGATGATTATAGACCAATTATTTTCATGGTGTGACATATTATAATATTATTTAGGGAACGCCTCTGAATAATAATTCACGCAAATAGCTAGTGTTGACTGCGGATTTCGATAATGTTATACACCGGTATTTGGATTTGTTGAAAAACAAATTTGATTAATTGGAATACACTAATTGGAATTTAAACGCAATAATTTTTAAAATTATTCATGGGATATTTAATTTGAATAGTATAATTTACATGATATTTGTCAGATTCCAATGTAAAGCAGAGGGTCAGACAAAACGTCGATCGTTGTTGTGGTGCTCTGCGGATAACATATATGGTCCGATCAACCGTTTTTTATTGCAGTTATGGACTACATATTATACTACAAATATTATATAAAATAACTCATAAAGTTTCATAAAACTTTACACGCACTACGGCAGAGTGGAACAAAACAGATCGGTTTGGAAACAAATCCGCAAATTATATCGGATTGTATTGGATTTCTAGTGAGTTGTGTTTCATTGAAACCTAAGTTAAGTGTATTTCCAAGTAGTGTGTGTGTGTGTGTGTGTGTGTGATAAGCTTTGTGAAATCAAGTAAAAATGAGTGACAGTAGCGGCAAAGAAGAAAAAATAGTGATTACATTAGCACTTGCGCTGAAGAATAAGAAGAAAGGAAACCAAATGCACAGCAAACATAAATAGAAAAAAATCAACAGAAAGCCAGTTCAATAGATTGTTTATACATGAATTAATTAACACGAAGATTAACATGAAAACAGCATGCAACTAGATAAGGCAATGTGATAGAGATATAAAGTCTAGCAACAATCATAATACTGACGTGTTTAATAAAGATAAAACGTATCTTACACAACGGAAAAATATTGTGTTCGCATTTTAGGTACGAATTAAAAAAAAAAGAAAGAAAAAAAAGAGGTGTATAATTAATACTGTGCATAATAGTGGTTGAATAATGTGGCCATGACCAAGTCATATGCTTACATGACTTTGGTTTGATCTACGATCGATAAGACGCATAATTTACCTACCATAATTTATTTATTTATTATTCATTTATTAATTCAAACGGACAAAGCCCAGTAATAGTTTTGATTCAAACATTATAATAAATAATTAAAAAATTAAAAAGAAACAGAGTTAGATTAAGAGATATTATTATCGTGCCTGAACAACACCACTTGATACTGGGGTATTGGTAAACCAATGTAACCCATTGACATACGGCGCGGATGATTCGTCACGCCCCGAGAAGAAAACGCATGTGATGTGCACGGAAAAACTATACACAAACATTGAAGTTCATGATATGGTGGTGACGTGGGTGGACGAGGTGTTGTAAGGTGCATAGGACAGAGTACTGAGAGATGTGACGTAATGAATTATTATTATAAAGGCTTCGTGGTAATAATAATAATTAGGTACGTCATTCCGTGATGGGCAGGGAGTGCAAAGTATTATGTTTGTGTAGGTACACACGGTTATTATGCACGTGTGTGGGGTGGAGGGAAAACATTGCCGGTTATAGTCGTCTTTTACTCCGGGGTGGTGCGCGTCAAGGGTGTAGGGGTGGGCATACGGTGCGTGTGTGTGTATACGCGTCGACGATGTTATACGGCGTGTCGTTTTACAAGCGCTACCGGCGGCGGTGGCTGTAAAGCCATATAAACGCGCAACAAATAGAAATTGCGAGACGTATATTGCACCGATGGGTCCTATACACCAGGACTCGTATAACTGTACGCCAGAGCCGTTAACCTGGTTGACGCCTCCGCGTTTCGCATACACACTTGCTACTCGCACACACGTACCTACACACTCACTAGTGCGCGCATATATACACACACACCCCGAAAACAAACGCGTTTACACAATCCCCACACGGGACCATCATCGTGCGGATGTCCTTAAGACCGTAGTGCACACACACACACACACACACACACACACACACACACACACACACTGTAATGCATCCATGTCTCAGTTTTCCATGTATATTATATATTTGTGTGTGTGTGTGTGTGTGTGTGTAGCGGTTACATCGTATAATTATTATTACGATATAAACGTACGCAGTCTTGGCAGTCTCCACGGATAATAGGTGATTATTATACGGTACTTTGTTTGCGTTCGTTGTTATAATAATGTTAAGTATACTCTGAAAGTATCAGAGACGTACACGATGATGGGTTACTGTAAGTTACCACACTAAAAAAATCAAGAAAACAAAATGTTATGTCGATTACAATAAAACATCAGATTATAAGTCGAAAAAATATAACACAGCATGACTATATTATATAAGTGCGTGAAGTGTTTGCGTTTTTGCATTATAAGCCGCATATATTTTAACTATATTATAATTATTAATTATGTATTATGCATAAGACAGAACGTGGACTTGGTTCAATTAAAAGTTGGACATAAGACGCGATTTATATTATTTTAATATACCGCTTAAGTTCGTTCGAGATTCCAATATTAGTAGTAGCGAGATTCTTATTCGTTATAAACTTATAACTTTAATTTGTATAGGAACTTACGTACCTGTAGATGCTTTTTAAGGTTTTGATAAGTTCTTATACGAAACATAGCAGGTCACATATTATGTAAGTTCCAACACGAATAAGAATACAACAATTAAATTACTTGCATGAGGATAACATTTAATTCATTACTTTCTAAAGTTTAGAAACCACTGATAGTGTAATATTAATATTTTATGTATCCATGCGTATTGAATATTTAAATTAAACATTGTGTATTCAATAGAAACGGAATTGGACGTAAAACATTTCTGAATGAAATACAAAAACATACAAATATTAAACACTAACTATGTTTAAGTAGTCAGTCCTAAGCCCAAATAAGATTTATATGTGTGTGAGATTTGTATATATGTAACAAACTAATAACATATGCGTAAATAATTGGTGAATTAAACTTACTTATATATCTCGTGAGGGAACTCAAATCCGTTGATTTATAGATATGATTGGCATGTTATTATATTGGATATCACGGTCGTGACTTCTCTGTGAAGTTTAATTTTTAAAGATTTTTTTTCTGAAAATCGTGGTTTATGTACTGAAAACCTATAGTTAACTTCTTAGTTAATTTCAAGACTTTTTCATTTCAACTGACATTGGATCGTTATCTGATCGTATTGATCACCTATAGTGGCTGTAGTGGTAGAATCAACGAAACGATTTAATAATAATATTATTAACTTAAACGAAATCTTAAAAACACAACGAAATAATAAAACTGTTATTTCGCGAGCACAGACATTTACGTATTGTAAGTATACCTATAAAATATATACCGCTATGGCGTAAAGGAATGTGAAATAAAGAAAAACGGACGGCGTTTTTATTCCTGTCTGAATTGTAAACCGTCGATTATGGAATTCGGTAAATGATTGCGGACAAGCTATTCGTTTACTCACTCGGTAAGCACGGTCAACGTTTTGTTAGATACAATCGATTGCTCATACATACCGTTCTTTTGTTGTTTTTCGCGATTTTCCGAACGCCAACTCGTAAAACGACCAGTTAAAATGTACAACATGTGCTCGAATTTCCATTCAATACGATGTTTTGTGAGGAACTTTTCGAGCTCTTCCGTCGTTCAAAAGCGATTACCGGGAAAAGTTCCCTCGTCGCTATTCACTATAAATCTGAAACGGTGGATTATCGAGCAAGGGCAACGTTTCTGAGGTAACTTCGTCCCAAGTAACTCCGGATCAGTGCCTATGCGTGGTGTAATTATGGGGAACACGATTACCCCCTTGAGCTATTTATTTTTTTCTACAAGCATTTTTACTAATATAATATTATTGATCCTTGGGTTTTTATGAATATTATGTGTTCACATTTTGAAACGTATGACTTAAGCAAACATCTTATCCATGTTTTATATTTTATATCTTGAGTTTACTAGGTAAATCACAACGCTGATATTATCATATTATTATTATACATAATAAGTTAATCACTGTGTTCAACGTCGCGTCGTTTCGATTTAGCACATCGTATGTTCGGTATGTCTACGATCATGTTCCTCTGAATGAGTGACGAGCAGGCGTATTACAACTTACACTGCTACATACTACAACGACCGTGAGTGCAAGACTTATTACACGCAAAGATAGTATTCGAAAAGCGTATATACGGTTTATTGTTGTGGCACAGAATGGACCGTCCGTTATACTTCATTATTTTATCCGGCAAAAACAATGTCGTTCTCGTGAACGTGTTATGTATACTTGGGCTAATACGTATACCGTAACATCGAGTTCACCGCATTTACATCGCAATAGTATATGGTTTTATGTGCAGCGAAACAATGGATATAGGTTAGCCAGTATACGCGAGTAATTTCGATAAAATTTGTCAAACAGAATGAATTCAATCCAACGTATTAGTCTTCTGGTCGAAATGGTATGAAGACATCATTCAGCCATTCAGCGTCGATGAATATTGGACCCATGGCATTCACCAGATATTGTATTCCTGCGACATGCTCTTTTTTCGTCAACGGATAATCACAAATAACATTCTCGTCAAATGCAACTGAATCCACACAAAAAAATATTGAGGCCCAAGACATAAGACTATCAAATCGTTAGGTTTATAATATGTTATATGTTATTGTAAATAACAATTTCTGTAATCAGTCCCTTTGAGCATATATTTGAATAAAATAAATTAATACATATTATTATATATATATATATTATGTATAAATATGATACCACAAGAGATGGCTTATTATTAAGGTTATGAACGTTTTGTATATTTTATTATTGATCAATCCAAAATGTTTATTGTAAAATTTGTATTGACTATATTTTTATTCCTTAAATATATATGTTTTTTTAAAAAAAAGTTCAAATATCAGTTTAAACATAACGAATCAATTTATAACCCAGTATATTATTTATAATACTTTAGTAATCACTAATAATTTTGTTCAATTATTTACTCATACATGTATTATTGACTTATAAATATAATTCTGTTGCTATATATAAATAATAAATATTAATTTTATCACGAAGTCAACATTATAATTTTGATTTTGAGAAAACTCAATAAATGTACTTCAATTATTTAGTTTCCGACATTGTTCCAAATTTCTGGAACAAAAATACATTTCCAATGACATATTCCACAGTCTGCCACAATACGCTTTTGGAGAATGGACGCTTGGATTTCAAACGTTGCACTCTGGACGATTTGGTATTTGGCTTGTGTACGTCATCTACGGACAACACGCTGATGCGAAAGGATGAGCCTAATAACGTAGTAGATCCGGTCAAAAAATATTTTAAATTCAGATCGGTGAGCGGGTACGGTAGTAATGTATGTAAAGTCACGAGAAAGCGTTCGCACAACTTCGACTCAGCTTTGTCCAGTGAAAGTCATAATAATTATAAGAATCCACGGCATTATTGAAGCCTAGAAGTCATTCATACAAAGCACTAAAATTTCAATGGATTGAAAAAAAACTGAGGATAAAATCAATAAATTACACCATTATTTCCATGTATTTAATAATAAGTTTATAAGTAAAAGAAATATAAATTTCATAGCAGTATTTTTTTAATTTATTTTAATATTTAAAAGGTATTAGTGAAAACGATAACAGAAATTATTAAAATTCATGCAAATATAATAATAATGTGTGTAACAATACAGTAGAAGTCGCTAATTAGGTACACTTTGACCAAATAGAACTGTTTCTAATAAGCGATTGGTTTGATTTGTACTGTGAAAAAAAAAAAAGATAAATATAGAGTGTACCTATTATTAATTATGTGTGTTTAATTTTATGTATGTTGTATGTACGTTTATGTATGTATGTATTTTTTTTTGTATGTTTATGATTATTTAATTATGTATATAATATCTATCGAAGTTTGTTTTTTTGTGTCAAGTAACCATATTTTCATAGAAGTAATGCTGCTCAAAGACTTTTTCATCTGCACCGTGCTGAACTGCTCTTCTGAAAAGTTTATACAATTATTTGTTTAATAAATATTTATATATGACACATAACCGTGAGCATATATCATATAAATAACATTTATACAGTATACGATAACAGATGTCAAATCGTAGAGGAATTTGGATAGAGTTTATTTTATATTTGAATTTTTCGAAGTGTTGTTAGATTTTGGACAAGAAGTCACAAAAGAATAAGACGGATTTGACCGGAAAGAGTATAAGGGAGGGACTACAAGATATAATTGATTCCTAGCAAGAGGAGTTACAACCTTATTTAAAACATCATTGAATGCATAGATATTTTGTATACATAGTCAGAGCTTGTGGCACTATACTTTATACTTTGAGTGATTTACCTTTCCCTTTTAGCTGATATTGGGCATAATGAATACATTTTCGTTGATTTCATCTGGAACAAAAATGGCAAAACGATTCAGCGAAGTAAAAGTTTTTGCACTTTTACCTTCGTGTCGCGGCGAAACTCAAAAGTGTCATAATGTACGCTTAAAAGACGTTGGTGATCGAGTAAAATCATTATCGGTTTGTCGCACAATATAATTAGAATTAGAAGACGAATCTGGAACTTTGCGGCTCATAGTCACGTTAAAGTCGGATTTATCGATAATTATTTACCTACCAAATTATGAAAGCTTATAACGGAGTAAACCGACGATACGAGTGGGTGATATTATTCACGAAAACGAACTGAGTAACAATTTGTTTTATAATAAACTTTATACTTTGAAATGATGCCATAATGTGATTGTTATCCGAATTATACATTTATTATTCTCAACTTTTTAGATAAGAAATCGATTACAAATGATTTTTAGCTTATTTTTCGGTCTATTTATTTATTTATTTATTTATTTTTTTTTTATAACAAAAACGCCTAAAGTAAGCATTTTTATATTATATTTTTTTTATAAAGTAATCACGTAAAACGAGTGAGTAGATGTCAACTACAGGTTGTAAAGGTTGTAGATGCTGGAAGATTTGATTTTTGACCTTTATGACACAATTTTTTTCCTTTATTCATTTCAAATATTTCAATATATTGCTTGTTTTATTATGTAATTTATTAGGTATTATTGTTTTCAAATCAATCCTCGTTGGTTTTGAAAAAAAATGGTACAGTTCACAGCATTCAATAATAGCGTTCACAGTATGACGTGTTCAAAGAATATTGGTACAAACAAATATTTAAACAAAATAGTTTTATTTTTATTCTTTTTTTACCGTGTAATATATATATCAATGTAAAATGACTGAAAGTTTTTAGATCAAACATTTTGACGGAATTCTATAGAAAGACAATTTTTCGATTTTATCAAACGTCCACTCTTTGTAAACGAACCAAAAATGATTACTTTTTATGTATATGTATTCACACCACTGTACTATTGTTACATTATAGTACCTAGCATTATTATATTTATTGTAGGTAGTAGTCCCTGCAAGAATGTTACGTACATACAGCTATACGTAGGATATGGGCTGACGATAATAATGGTAATATATTGTTTAATTATCGGCGTCCCACTGAATCCGAGTATAATAATATTAATTAAAATTAATTACAACGAGAATTATGCTGCTATGACTTCACTACACTGTACGCGGCAGTTTTACAAATATCTCACCACGGTAGATAAAATATATTATACATCATATTGTGCTGCGAGTACCTTCTCATTATTGGTGAGTGCGCACCTATCGGCATTAAACAACAATTACAGTAATGTTATCACGACATAATAATATATTGTCCGTGAACAAATATATTACATCGCAGCGTAAACGGGCAGTAGCCGATCGGATAAATCATGTTGAAAATATTATGTAAATGTCTAACATTATTATTATTAGGTTTTAACTAGTAGATTATAAAATATAATATTATTATAAATGTGTATATATCAAAATATCGTAGACTTTGATGAGAAATATAATATCTCATATGTAAAAAATACATTTTTCAGTGAAAAACTTCTATAAAAATTAACCATTTTCCATCATCAGAAAACACTCGTATCATTCAAGTACTCGTGAAATTTAAACTATAAATAAAAAATAAATTGTTATCGTATATAATGTAAGTATAATATATATATATATATATATATATATATATATTGTATATTGTATATTTTTTTGCACAAAGTATAGTTCTGAGTGTAGTAAAGAGGATGATTTTACATTTTCTTTTAATTTGGTTTAAGTATAATGTAAAATACAGAGGCCAAAAAAAAATTCTTCGGTGGTGAACGTGAAAACTTTCATATATTAGAAAAACATTATATTTGATTATGTACTCATAGTATTCATTAGTCTGGATAGCATAATAAGTACGCCTCCCGGTAGCAATCATCGTATAAGACATTTAAATTGCGATTTAATGGAAATGTCGGATCAGCGTTATTACAGGTCATGATGAAAATCAAGTGTCATCTTGCATCGACGGCATATTATGTCATATTTGAAAAATACGAAAAATAAAAAAAATCTGATAAGATATACTGAGGCTAGCTGGCGTTGATAAAACGACTGCATGACGTGTTGGTCGTATATTATTTGTTTAAACTAGGAAGCGACGATGAATCACGAAGTAAAGTTCAGCTGCTTAATATGTATTAAATATCTCAGAGGATTAAAAGCAAAAAATGTCGGACCCGAGCAAGAAAAAGTGCATAAAATAATCATCAATATCCGTGAAAACAATCGTCTTTGTAGTATTTCTAACTTTGGAACTTTTCGGGTAGATTTACTACCCTAAAGTCTGGTCACAGAAAAATAAATATAAGCATCATTATAAAACCAATACATTTCCCACTTCGACCAGAATCTAAAAGGTTTGCGTTCAACTGTTTCACGTCTAACTATCGTTTCAACTTAATATATCTGCAATACTGCATATATAGTTTCAAAAACCAAATAATTATTATTTGTATATATTTTTGTATTCTACTGATAATTAAATAGATAATTTATTTGTTGAATACAGCAACTGAATTTGACTTGCGTAATTATATAAAGTTAAACTATTAAAGGTAATTATAATTTATTTATGTAATAGCGTTCTGTTAACAAATATTTTAACATTTTAATTGTTGTAGACCTTATTTCAATCCTTTGGAAAATACAAAAACTGTAAAAAGTAAGTAGTTTTTGCGGTTCTATTGGTTCAAATGTAATTGATAATTTTCGGTTTCGCCATATTAATTTATCAAAACCATTTAGTTTTTTTTTTTTTGATTAAAGTTTTTTTTCCACTTCGATTAGGCATAATTTTTTATTTAATTTTAATAGAACTTTTTTTTTTGTAACTATCAATTTTAATCATTTTTAAAAGATGTTTCAAATAATACGATGAACAATAGGAACTATATATAGGAATAATATGTTCGTTGTGTGCTCAAAGATACGATTTAATGCGAACAACTGTAATATAAGTGCCAAAGAATAGGTTTAGTATTGTTTGAACAAACCGAATGTGAATTATCCAGACATTGAAGTTTTAAAGTCTTGGAAAGTTAAGCCTAAACTCAATCCTAGAAGACTTAAAAATTTATCTCTTAAATGTCTTTGTGCACTACCAAAAATGTTGTTTTTTTAAAACCTCGACATTAGCTGTCAATAAAAGAGACTAAATCTAACCAAAGTAAAAATATTAGTGCAGTTTCTTGAAAATATTTTAGTAAATGTTTAAATAATTTTAGTAATTTAAAATAAATTACTATTGAAAAAAAAAAACCACTTTATAATATTACTAATCCTACTATTAGTAGTATTAGTTCACAAACCGACGATGTAAGTGTGAAATATTATTTAATTAATTTGTATTTAATTACAATTCATATTAGTGTCGTATACGCCGATTGGATCGATGTATCTGACATACACAAAAGAAATTTTATCAACACTTAAAAGAGCATAAACTCCCTATGGTGATCGAGTCACACGACCACCATAAGAGTCCTTTATTTTCTTTTTGTCTTCTGTTTTTATATTCTACATACAATATGTAAACTTACTGACTAGGATAATTCTAACAATATTAAATTTCTAGTGTACATCCTGTTGGACGATAGTTCCCACGACCTAACTAAAATTTGTTCAGCGCTATTTTAGCGTTGATTTATTAAAATTGCCTAATACTACATTAGATAATGTTAATGGTTATAATGGTTATATCTTATATATTTTAGGTATACATTAATTAATGGTCATACATCTTATTGTACACGTATGTTTTTTTCCAATTCATAAGATCCAGATTTACAGATCCGAGTGATCTTTTCGTTTAATTTTCTGTAACACTCTTCGAACCGTATGGAAGAACCGATACGGATTTTTGATTTCTAAAGATCGTCCATATTTTAACAAACATATATTTGAGACCAACAGTGACCAATTGTGTGGAAACTAACTTCACTGAATTCGCTCGTGAAACAAACAGTATATAGTTATACTATAACGATGTAACAGATTCGACATCCCACTCTTTGTAATTATTCCTCTGGCGTTGATTCATGGAAAATATAATGTAAAAGTGCTTATAAAAATAATTAACGCATGGCCAATGAAGTCAATACAAAAGTCTATAATACCTCGAGTACGCATTGTATATTTTTGAAACGTAAGGTTGTGTGGCGTCGAGTACACACTTCGAACGATGAAATTCACACTCGAGGGCGGCTGATATTATAATATTATATGAGTCGAATGAACATTACGAATAATTTATCACACCAGAGTCAATATTATGTATTTGTATACTGTGTATTATGTATTATATACTATAATCAAATAGTTCGGAAAAAAGTCCACAAATCCGGGATAAATGCCAAAGGACATTCCTGGATGTATGCGTTTATTGCATAGCGGTTTCCGATTCAGAATAGATAATGATATGGTGGTATTTGTATCCTGTTAGGATGGGAACAAATGAGAAAACTACATTATCCTCAGAGGATTACGTTATTTTTTGTTAGAAAATCTAAGTAAAAAATATTAAACTGGAATTTAGGGTTTCAGATACGCGACCACACGTCATTTAGTTTTATTAGTTAATTTTAATATTCATATTTGTTTTTTTTTTTTTAGCACTCAGTTTTGGTGAGCCCGTAGTTTGGGTTTTTACCTACTAAAAAACAATTGCGTTGTACACGCGCGTTATTAATGCTATAAAATGACGTAACTGCACTTAGACATGACATATTTAAAAAAATGTCCCCAAACCTCGAAAATACAAATATTTACAATATTAATTATAATATATTTTTGATTAGCAAGCGGATTCGAATGCAATAAATAAAATTGTATTTTTTTCTGAATTTCCAAAAATATTGTTTCCTTCATACTTCACGGAATTAAAAAAATTAATTTTTATTTTGAATTTTTTAGACTTTTTAATTTTTAGTGCATTTTTATGTTTTTTATATCATTTTGAAATAAGAATGGATAATATTTGATAACAATTAATTTATAAATTCAAATATAAAATAAAATATTATTTATTTTGCCTCATCGTACTTCTATACATTATTTAATATATGTATTATTTATTATGTAAAGAGCATTTAAATCCATTCCCTATTCATTATATATGGATTTATTTGTTTCTTAGTGTCAAATAAGAATAGTTAAGTTATGAAAATACGCGAATTCGTTCATTTAAAAAGGGAACATGTTCTATAATTTATACTACAAAAGTGACTTGATTACATTATCGAAATTAATATACATAAGTAGGTAAATGAGGGGTGTATACAAACTGGGCACATGGGCTATAAAAATATATTATGGACGTATTCTTTTATAAACATAAAAAACAATAATAATAATAATAATTAATACCTTTAACGTGGTCTGAAAACTGCAACATAATATTAATATTATTACACGATGCAGACGATAAATTCAATGCATGTGTATCATTACGTCGCCGTCCGAATAATAAACGTAAAATATAAAACGGTGAACTGATCGTAGAACGACAAGATGATCCTGCTGCAGTTTAAGTGCTATAACCGGAGTTAACGAATTAACAATTCTTACTCCAAATTTCGGTTGGTAGGGTTTACGTAGCGGAAAATCTCCCTACAGTTGAGACAATAGTACAATATAGTAAGCCCGAGGACTACGGACGATGGACCACTTTCAAAGGAGAACTGGATTTGATAATTTTCATTCAAAGATATTTTAAATTTAAATTTAAACGATATGATTATTATTTTTATTCATGATGTGATTATTCATTATATACGTGTTTGTACACGGGAGCGGAAAGCACGCGTTTTCATGGACGCTTGAGTTTGTCACACATGAAAACGTTCTTGTCGGTGTGTTTTTCCGCACATTAAACTGCCTGTAAACGTAGCACTGTTTATTGTTGTGATATAAAGCCGTTTGAAAAACGACGAGGATGCAATACATAAACGTACACGCACTGGGTCAAAGGCTATTTTTCATATATTGTACAATATTATTGTTACAGGATAGTTACTTTGACATATATATTATCATATAACGATCCCCATAAGTTGCAAAAATATCCTTTAGCAGGTTGCTTGCTCGTAAACAATGTCAAAGAATTTCTAGAAATTGTCTACACGACAGTAGACATCATAGGTGTATAAATTTAAAATTGATAAAAATTAGTTTTTTCGAAATAATTTTCTTCTTCCAAAATAGTAACAACATTATCAAAATAATGATATGTTATGTACAACTTATATATTATTCACATAATCCTCGAATCGTATCATTGATTGTACTCTAAAAATAAATGGGTTTCATGCATAAGTATAAATAATACACCGAAGACCATCAGAGTAGACTCGTCTACAATGGCATACGCATAATATTATATTGTGTTGCTTCTTTTATCATTCATTTCCAATCAATGTTCCCGTCGGTTTATAATCCGCATATTACGGCTAAATTTGAAAAAAAAAACAGCGGTTACACTCTAAAAACATAACCTGATTGCCACTGTGACTACAGTTCATGTCAATATTTTACGATTCATTTTTTATTTTTAAAACGCTAAAAACTATTCGTTGAACGACGTTGGTTTCGATCCGACTCAACTAACGATATTTTTATATTTTATTATAACGTGCTTGTGTTACGATAATATTATACAATATATTATTACACTATATATATATATATATATACTTTATTATAACCGTAGACACGTCTCTAAAAGGGTACTGTGGCGGAAACCCTTCAGGAGCCCTCTCTCGCGATGACAAAAACACGAACCCACGCGCCGTCCTTGCCGTTTTCTCAAAGTCGGTAATTTTACCGTTATTTCAGAGCTCTTTGTGCTACTCTACAGTCGTATAACCGGAATATAATATACGACGGTGGCAGTGGTAAAATTGTACTCGCTGGAAATCGCACTTCTGCGGATTCTGCACCGTCACTGCCGTGGTATATATTATATACATACGCGTCCTCTTCAATACGTATGCACATATTATACACATGTATTTTATATACATCTTATTAATCATATATTTGTACACACACACACACACACACACATACACATGAGGTATATCAAACGATGAGTTCGTGTGTGTACGTCATTTATATCATGACGAGGCTCCATAACAGAACGATTTGGTACTAGCAGGTTAATTAAAACCATTTCGTAATTAATACTTTCATCGTTTTGCGACTAATTCAGAAAAGAAAATCGAAAAGCGACGCGAAAATAAATATTCGAAACATTGCTATTTGTGTTAATATACCGACCGCGGTCGTACATTATTTTAATACAATAATATGTAGGTAATATGTACTAAAATGTAAGGCGTGGAATTATAAGCAATCACCGAATATTATCTTGGTAAATAATATAAATAATAATATTGTGGAAAATTGAACGTGTTTGAACTACAATTACTTACATAAAATAACTATATAGCCGATTCAACGATAATGCCCCATAAGATATATGAAGTCTGGCAGCCATATAGATGGCAAATCTACGAATATTATGATAAAGCCCAAACAATTAGTAATTGTTTTTGATTTGCCAAACAATTACTTCTGATTAATATTATTATTATTATTATTATTATTATTATTAAATTATTCATTGTTAATATTGATATTATTATCATTGTCTATGTACTTCATGGCCTAATATTTATCCGCTTAGCATATGGCATATATTCAGCTATCCTTGTTGTTATATATATACATATTTGGTTTAAATATGTAACTGGTGTCGTCGGTGATGGGTTATTTAACAATTTTGAAAGTTTCTTTTGTGTCATGTAAGTATCAATATGTTCCACAATCAACTTTTATATGAAGTTCTGTATTGTATCCCTAAATTCAAAATGATTGAGTTTTATTTATAAAATAGGAAAGGGAACATGAAATCATTATTTTCGTTATTGCTTGATAGAAAATATGTATTTGTAACCTGGACACATTTATGTTCAGGAACTCTTTAGTTCTGCGAAAGTTTGGGAGTTAAATATTATAGGGTATTTTTCATTAGTTATATTATATAATACTTCGACCTCCGAAATATCCAAATTTAACGATTTAGTTTTAAGATAAACGATATTCTATTTTTTGAAAAATAATACAACCAATTAACCAAATGTAATATGTGATTTTATATTTGTAGAACTTGATTTTGGCTTAAATTGAATTCGTATTATTCAATTGTATAGATTGATTTATCAATTTCAGAATGAATTGGCAATGTTATAATGACTATAATTTTACAACTTACTGATTTAATAATAATTTTCATCCATCACTTAGAACCATAAACGCATTGATTTAAAAAGCTCACAACGGTTTTCGATCGGTTTTCACAATTTCTCTCGATTTTCAACATTTACTTATCAGTTTTTTTAAAAAAAATATAAACGTGTTCTTTATGATGACATGATAAGAAAATCAAGCTTTTTCACATCAATTTCTACGGTTGAGGGTACGAGTAAGTCGATTTTGTTTTCTCACGTTCCAAGCTCCGCTTCGAGTACCTACTGCGGTGTTTTTATACTTTTGCAATTAGAGGTGGTACTACGATTGCAGCCCGTTTTGACAGTTTTTTTTTTTTCATTTTCTTTCCATCCGATGCACCGCAATAACAAAACATATTTATCGCTCTCGGGGTAATAAATATACATGAAAACGAAATGCATTTATATACCACAGTGCGTGTGATATAGGATAAAGACATTATCTGCGTTTGGTTTCAG
Source organism: Chaitophorus viminalis (assembly GCA_025469195.1). NCBI lineage: Eukaryota > Metazoa > Arthropoda > Insecta > Hemiptera > Aphididae > Chaitophorus > Chaitophorus viminalis. Next base: position 93,092 of record JAIPRK010001036.1, read on the forward strand.
TTTACCGAATGCAAAGAAATAAATTATTACCGCTGGCGGTGCACGAGGTCGACAAGTTGGGTGAGATGAGTGAGCGGGGAAGAACGGAATAAAACGTTCTAAAAAAAAAAAAAAAAAATAATATCCTGATGATGTCAATGGAAAGATGGTAAAAACGAGCGGATCGTGAAGGCCATTATTCTGTCGTTTGAAAAATAATCAGAGGACCGCTCAAGCCGGAGTCAGTCGTAGGGTGGTGGAAGGAAAAGACAAATTTCGGATAGATAGTGGAGTTCACGGCGTACATCGGCTAGGACACAGACCTTAAATACACATTATAATGTTGTACATATATAAATGTATGCGCAGAAAGAAACGACATTTCCGTAAGATCACGGTGCGGTTTAGTGGCAAATTTCCTGCGAAATATCGTATGAATATTGGAATATCCGTTTTTATCGTCGAAACCAATGCGTCACCGCATGGGTGAACTTAGTCGTCGTTTTCTGCGATTCCAGCTTATTAGCAACTAAATCAACTTGCCGAATGGAACTATACTGGTCGCCTACATATTTTTCAATTTCTTCGATTGTGATTCGTGAACGTATATAAAAATTAATTATTTGTGTATATAATATAAGTATATATTAGTATATAAGCATGGATGAATTTTATTCAGAAATTTATTCTATAAAAAAGTGAATTAAAAGCAAAAAAAAAAACCTGTAAATTATACAGTTTAACTGCTAAGTTTTAGCACCTTTAGGACCGTTGTTACAATTTCTCTCTAAACTTCCAACTAAAATAGCGGCTACATTTAGCGGATACTTTTTCATATTTTATTATTACAATGTCTCGCTAGGTGAAATGTCACCGCTAACTGCTCGTTAGCGGACACTATAATTAGTGGTAGGTTCTGGTTCTCACTAAACTGTTTAGAGGGAAGAATCCATAGATGGATTTGGTTTTACTATGCAATAAAATAAATCAGTCATAGGTTATTTGGAATTTTAGCAAATATTGTAATTTTTACAGTGGCGTACATTTTTACCCATTGGGTTGATCCAAGGGTACTGGCCCTTCCTAGAACTAAACAATTTTAAATCGGACAAATGATCTTCCAATGAATTAAGTAACAATAAGTATAAAAGGTACAAGATGTATCGTTGAGTTCATTTGGTTGTATAGGTTAGATTAACTTGATATCATGTTCTTATGTCGTGATCTGTTGATGGTATTATTAAAAATATGTATAGCAATCATTGTCGGCAGTGATATTGATTTACGATTTGTGATTATTGCCGTAAAAATGATTTATTAGGAAACTAATAATAATTGATTTATCATTTCATCCGTTTCATAAATGGTAAAGCAGTGGCCATCGGCTGCTTATGATCAAGATAAAATTGAAAACTGCACAGTAAACCGTTTACGATAAACAATTTATGTTTGATCATATCCAGAGACTGACAGCGCGGCTGTTGCTTTTCAATATTGCTTTACCATCACGTTGCACTGATGATTGGTACCCGATGAGACGTTGATGGGGGAAAAAAAAATGAGGACTTATCAGATTATCTAATGATTGTAGTTTCAAACGTCAAAACCCACGTAATTTTAAATCAACGATTATTGAACTAATCTCCTGTCCTTCCTGTTACGATACCCTGAAGCAGAATAATATTCAGTCCTTTGAACGAGTTCCACTTATCCTCCGTCCTATACGACCGACTACGTACGACCGATAAAACCTTTTGTAGCCGACGGGGCTCTATTTCCATCCTCATTAATGCGCTTCCGTCATTTCCCATTTAAAAAAATCTACGTCCACATATTTCTAAAACGCACCAGCGCACAGAACAAAGATAGATGAAATAAGCCCAATGAAAATGCATCTGCACCACTCTTATTCCTACATATTGTTTAATAATATAATATATTCTGAATCCCAAGCCTAAACATTTTTATTATCCGACGACCCATTAGGTACACTGCACATGAAGCAGTCTTTTAATGGTAATGTTTATGCGTAGATTGATTTTATGCGTACAATTCAATGGAATTAAATTTGCCGTTTGCTTAAATTGACCGTTTTATTATATTTATTATCACTTGTGCAATTTTGGTTCGCTATAATTCGTATAATCCAATATAATCTGGGGTTCGATTAAAACGCGAATATACCCGAAAAGTAAAAAAAAATATATATATATATATATAAATTATAATATATAATATATATATATATAAATTATAATATATAATATATATATTATAAATATATAATAATGCTGTACCTAAATAAATAAAAATACAAAACACACTAGTTTTTGAATACAATATTTTGCGTGTTAAAAAATTATAATGCTAAAAAAGAAAACTAAATTTATTATATAATAAACGCGAAAGTATTGATAAATACGTGCGTGTGCTTGCGCGAATATGTGCGCGCGTGCACGTTTATTCGTGAATTTATTAAACTTATAAATAATTCATGCCACAAGTGTAATAATAGTTAAGTCAATGTCATGTACTAGAATAGTAAGCTAAATAAACAGTTGATTTAAAAGGAAAATGCTATCCAACGATAGAGTAAAATAAAAATAACGTACATTGAATTTTTAAGTGAACTAGTTTGGTTAGGCTATAATAATAATTCGAATATTTCTAGAAACGTTAGCCATTTTATTTTGTTTCCCTTTATGCCATGTTTTCCTTCGGACTCTTTTGCCGTATTAGATAGACCCAACTCTCGATATTGACGTTGTGTTCATCATTTGCTCGAGAACGATAAAAGTAATATCCTCTTTTCGGCCATTAATAATTGCATTTTTTTCACCCGTCATTTCATACTGAACATTTTGGGAAGCATACATTTTTAACGACACATATTGACATATGTTTGACATGTTAGTTTAGTAGTATAACTATTTAATATAGTTGATTTACCTGGTAGATGTGTTACTGTCTTAGATTAGAGCAATATTCCAACGTAGAATATAAGTGTTAGATTCCTAGGACGATGAGATTTCACGGTAGGGTGAGTCATAGTGATGGGTGAATGGAATTGCTATATTGGTCTTTTAAATCTGTTTAGTCTTCACGCGTTCCTTCACTATTCATCCGCTTGGCATGAAACTTTGGGAAATTGTTGAGTAGACTCCTGTATGGGTTTTTGGAATTATATAAGCTTACTCATACCCGTCGCGTGGTTCTGCAATCTTGGAATCTTGGAAATTTATCATGCACCGCTTCCCTAATAACGATTTGATTGTCATGTTAAACACCTTAATAAGTACATATTTTGTGCATTCTATTTAAAAGCGAGTAATAATAATTTACCAATGAATACGAAAATAACATAATACATATTATATATATACATAACAAATCAATAGTATTATATAACAGATGATGTAAGAAAGAAAAACACAGTGCTGCTTGGCGTTATTTACTAACATAAGTCGAGTTCTCTCAAAGAAATCAGCATAAAACGGATGAAACTTTCGAGTTGGTTCTATTAAACGAACGATTTTATAGTTAAAAACGAACACACCAATTTGTTATATTTTGAATAGCACTGGGTGTAATTTTAAATATTAAATCATCTAAATCTTAATATTGATAAAATATCAAACTTTTTTTTTAAAATTACACGCATACGCCTTGAAGGTTTCACCGTGTCGAGACACTGTACAAAAAATATTTATTCATACTGAAAACCGTAGTATATGTGTCTATATAATATATTGTGTTTTCATTAAAAACAAAACCATTTTATATCTTCGAGAAAACCGTGAATATTTAGAATATTTAATAAAAAGTCACTTACTTTCCGTTTTAGGGGGTCACGAGATTTCCCCGCAGATATTTTCTCACGGACATTTCCCTGCAATGACATATCCCCGTTCAACTATTCCACGCGTGCCTTTTCCCCGCTGACATTTTGTACTTATTAAGTAAGTGTGTTGTTTAAGTTATAAATAAAATAATATTTAGTTTTCTAAAAATCAATTTTATTAAATGAGTTATAATTAAATAAAATAATTAAATTTATCAATTATATTTTCAGATTATGAGCAATAACATAAAATATAATATATACACTAAAATAATAGTTTATAATAGGCTATATTGTGTTTAAGTGTCCTTTTAATGAAACCTTTAATGTCTCCATTAGAGTAGTTCATCAACGATTTTTGGAACGAGAAAAAAACTTAAAAATGTATTATTACTGCATTGATTAAAACAGAATGTACTCATGACGATTAAAACTGTCGCTTGCACATGGTATATAAAGATATAAAGAGCAAGTGAATGTCAACGAGCAATTCAATTATGTCTAGAAATACATGATATGTCGATTTTTGATGTTGTGTCTCGTAATTGTTTTTAGCACAAAACGTAGTTACATTTAAAATTGCCAGAAACATGTGACGCCTTTGCTCCTTTTTCCATGAAAATTGAGTTTTGCAATAATTTTTCAACGCACTGTGAGTTTTTTTAAGTAAGCCATTTTCAAATACTACATGTCAATATGTTGTATAAATATTTTAATTTAAAAAAATTGTAAAGGTCTAGGCTTTAGTGCCTCAACTGTCTCACCCTTGCTATAACCATGAAAACGCAAAACGTTACCGAAAAAGTAAAAACCAATTTAGATAATATTATTATGTTTCTGAATTTCATCGGGAAGGGGGGTATGTCACCACAAAGAAACAACTCGCGATAAAATTCCCGGGATGAAATATCGTAGAATCGTACCCTATTGTCGAGACTGAAGATTCTTAAGTATTGAATGCTTCAACACAAGAAATTAACTTGGTCCATCGTCTGTGATATGAAAAGATGAGTTTTTGGAATCTTGTTTGCTAAATTCGTAGACAACCAAGACAAAATACTTTCAAATGTACAGGTTTACTTTTTCCTTTTGCTCCAAACGAAATGGTTTGTTATCATCAAATACGATGGCACGTGTAACGTCACCGCAGTAAAATTCTCACCCTGTAGTTTTATAATTCATAATGTCAGATATATTCTTATCTGATTATTGAGTGCTGTTATTTGGGCTTGCTCTTAATCAATTTTTGAAAGGATTTCATTACCATTTATACGCCTTCTCAAACGTGGACGTCCACATGATCTTCTACCCTAATTTGTTAATTGTATTATTTTATTGTTTTGTTTTTTCTAATATTTTATTAATTCATTGTTAAATCTTAATTGTACATACCTATTATTGTTATATAATACTATAGTTAGTACATAAAATATTGTTAAATACTAAATTACCACTTTATATATACTGACTTTGTACATTTTTATGCTAACTATTTTCTTTATGTCAAAAAAAAAAAATTATATTCTATTAGCTTTTAATTTAGACGACCTGTAGTCGGAAAACTTTATAAATAAATAAAAAAAAAAAAAATTACCATTTACCAATATCAGACTTGGGACTACGATCAGTAGTAGGGGATGACTTACATATTGTAGGATTTTCGTGGATAACCAAAAACAATTAACTCTTAAAATAAGTTAAAATACGTCATAATATGGCATGTTTAGTGTATTATATTAAATATAAAATAGTAAACATAAATTATTATACTATATTCTGTATTACATTGGAGGGTCAACAGGTGAATATAATATGCACTTATGCTGGGCACCTAGTAAAAATATTAATGAATTAGGCAGAAGTTGATCACATTTCTACGATTATCAATAGTATGTTACAACATGGACGTTTTTTTTATCAAACGCTTTATTTGTATATTTATTAAAGTTACAAGTATATCATTTGAATGCTATTGTTTCTTATTTCATCTACTCATCCACTTTGACGATAAACATTATCGTCAGCGAACCTGCGGCGGGCGTCGTCAAATATTTATACGTACAACGAGAAGCGCAATGTACAGACGCGCTACGTAAATTACTTTGTTTGAAATTTGAATTCATTATAATAACGTTGTTGAATTTCGGGTTTTCGCGAAAGGCTGTTAGAAATTGCCCGAATCATCCACTTGAAAAGCGAATGTCCTCGGAACATCTTAGTTATACCCGTATACCTATATAGCGCATTAATGGCGCGGAAACGCGATTAAAAAGTCACTGCGGTCTACACTTGTGCGACATGTACAGACCGGATCTATTATAAAATGCAAAACAGACGTACATAGTATTATATTATTTTTATTCGACGACTGAGCATTTGATGTTCGCAGAGAGAAAAAGGAGGCGAAAATAAATTATTGTCAAAAATGTGTACACGGCGGTGTAGTTATATGCGCATCAACTGCGTCGAAAATTAAACGAAGTGGCATTTTACTGTTTACTCGCGTATTTTAATATTATTGCCACAGTAAGACACTAATTCGTTTTAAACGTGTTTTTTCCTCTAGTTTGATGAGAAAATAATAAGATAAAATAAATTTACACGTTGATTGTACTCATGCAAACATCCCGCCACCGCCGCCATCCTCTGTTTTTATGCTTTGACGATTTTTCTTGTGCGCAGGTACACTGTGTTCGTACATTTACTATAAAAAACTGAAATCGTTGAAACCTTACAGCTGCAAAAGCTGAAGTGCTGTAATGTCTTTAAGTCACCGAATACAAAGCGATTTAAAGCATAAGTTCTCGGAATATTCATATCTGAAAGGATACTTTAAGGATCATAATGACTGCGGATGGAACATTAATGTACATGTTATAAATTTATATAATATATATATTAAATGTATCTATATAGAAATTGAGTTTTGGCTGCAATATAATTATTTATCTCTTTTATAAGTGCCGCGGTTTTTTTTTTTGTTTTCCGAAGGAACCAGAAACGATGGAAACAACTGCGCCGCTATATATAGAACGGACCAAAACTAAATGGTACCTATGCGAGTAGTTATTGCGTTTTATGTTTTGCATAGTTTGTATAAAATTCTCTTTTGATCTTCACGGCAAAGATGATTAATTTATTGGTTGAAGGCATATTATTTGAAAAAAAATGTAAACAATCCAATCACATTGATGTTAAGACAAAATCATAAATCTATTCCATGTCATCGATACTTCGACAGATTCATAATCGCAAATACAATCGTATTAATATAATATTTTGTTCGTGATGATTTTATTTGAAAATTATGCAGATTTCAGTTACTTACCTATATTAATAACAATATTGTACGTCATTATTTGATGTAATAAAATTTTGGAAATCGTGTTTTCGGAGAAAAAAAAATACCTCACAGGAAAATTGTCAAATGTATTTGTGATTACAGTGCCCCAGCATCACATGTGGGTTCATTATTATTTGTTCGATCCATGAAATGAGCCAATCACACGTGTGTGGTATTTCAAGGCGAAAAAAAAATCACCATCGATATATAATATATAATACCTACCTAATACATATTGAAAACCATCTTTCAAATCGGTATAAACGTGTGCACTACACGGGGGACAAAATTTCTATATAATGTATACTATATATTTATATACGCTTACGTTCACACACACACACACACACACACACACACATACATACATATATGTACTTTTTTGCGTCACGATCGAAACCCTGTTGTTATTGTTCGACTCGGAATCAATTGAAGGCATTGCGCGATTAATGATGCCGATTTCCTGTGCGGCAGAGCGGAGGGTGAGAAGGTGCACAAACACTGTAATGGTTACAGCTCCGGGGAGTCACGCGACATACGCAGAGAGAAATATTCGACAGAGGAAAAAAATCTGTCAGCTGAACAGTGTACATATAAAACCCACTCGCGTTGGCGGTTGTCCCCTTTATTTTGGGTCCCCGTAGCGCGCGATACGGAACTTTAACTGTAACTTCGGGTCTTTTGAAATCTGTAAAATGGATACTGACACTGATTTATACGCACGGCTTAATGCGAAAGGAGGAAATGAGAAAGCTTGGGCTAGAGGAGTGCGCGTGGGATTGACGAGTGGAGCAACTATACAGTAACAGCAAAAAAAAACCGCACCAGGAGTGAAACATATTTGTATACGCCCGCGGGGTTATATGGGTTGCCGGATAACGACGCTTATAATAGGGAACACGAGTTTAGTGCGTGGCAGAAAGATTGTGAATGATACCATGCACGTCTAGTTATGCGTTAAAAGTTAATAAAATATTTTCTCTGAAAAATTTAGAAACCTATGAACATTTTTTCATAGGACAGCTATGGTTGAAATTCGTGACGATTAGGTAGTGCCAAACCCTTTTACATATCTCTTAGGATAGATTCCTTACCTAAAATTATACTGATTGATATATTATTAAAATAGTAAAAGTTCCGACATTTAACCAGAATGTAATACCACTTTAGGCCGCCGTACCTATATAGAACATTGGCTTGCGTTTGTAAGTTATTTGAAAATAACCCTTTTCGAGGTCAAAATGATGTATTATTGGTGAACGAGTAGTGGTGTCACTAAGTTTTTAATAAAAACTCACGCTGCCTTTGATTTTTATGTTTCGGTTTCACCATGACGATGTGTTTGTGTACTTTTATAGTTTTGTAGTAAGGTAGAAATAATAAAAGATTCAATTTCAAAAGAACGTGTGAATTCAGGACATACTGCATCCCTAAAACCACGTGGCAACGGGAAATTCCAATAACTATGTGAATAAATTAATTTGGAATAAATTGTTGAAACTTAATATTGTTGTTTACTGCATACTTTCAGCAATGAATTATAGAATGAAGTTTTCTTTACTCGCGTATTTTTGTTTTAAAAAATAAGGTTTATTTTCTTCGTTCTCAGTAAAAAAAAAAAAAAGAACGGGTGGGCCTCGCTTTGCTGTATAATTTGGGGTGGAGTGTACCTCGTTTCTAGGATAAGTCATTATTACAATGGATTTGTTAAATTTAAATGCAATGATAGATATCATTGTATACGAATAACGATTCTGAAAGGAGTTAATATGTTTGTCAAAAATGGGTATATAATAATATAGTATTTTATATTTAAATTGAATTATAATGCAATTTCGTGAAAATTTAAATTTAAAACTGTCATAATATTTTTCCTCTTAAGTCTGGTAGAATTTTTTTTATATATTTTTAAAGGTAAGCTTTAAGCTAAGCTTATGGACAACCTAGTGCTAAAATTTTGAACCTTAAGTATAAACAGAAAAATTTTTATGAATTTTCAACTATAAAATAACTTGCAAATTATCGCGATTTTAACATATTTTATACAAATTTGAACTTTATGGGCTTATAAAAAAAATTTGAGTGAAACCATCTCCGATATTTTTTAGTTA
>JAIPRK010001037.1:0-102352 GCA_025469195.1 Chaitophorus viminalis
TTTTTGAAGGTAAGCTTATGGACAACCTAGTGTTAAAATTTTGAATCTTAAGTATAAACAGAAAAAATTTTATGAATTTTCAACTACAAAATAACTTGCAAATTATCGCAATTTTAACATATTTTATGCAAATTTGAACTTTATGGGCTTATAAAAAAAATTTGAGTGAAACCATCTCCAAAATTTTTTAGTAACAATAATTTTAACTTATTATAAACCTTGTATTAAATTTTCAAGTTTTCGATCAGCCAATTAAATTTTATATATGTTTAAAAAAAAGAATTTACAAAAATCGAAAATTTAAATTGTATATAAATAAGTCAAAATATGTCAAAATACTTTGAAAACATAACCATGTATAGAAAACACCAATATAAAGATTTGGTGAAAATTTCAAGTTGTTACGGTTTTTCGTTTTTGAGTTAGAGCATTTTAAAAAAATGTAGTTTGAATAAACGTGATTTTGCGTAAAATTTCCCGTTTTTTCGTAAATTTTTTATCGTTTTTTTCGATTTTTTAAAAAAGTATTGAAAAAGTTGGATTTTTGACATGTCCAAGTACCATCTACATTCACTTTCCTATCAGAAAAGTTGCTGTTTAAGAAAATCGAAGCATTTTTACTACCAAAAAAGATGTCGTCAGACACAAAAAAAAAAACACACATCATTGTAAAACCAATAGATCCCATTACTTGTTTAGAATCTAAAATAAAAATGATTGATAAAGGGACGTAAAAACAGTGAAAGTCCAGTATTATGTGTGTGTACCATGTACATGATACGATTTATTATACACAAGTGTAGGCACAGAATGATACATGTATAATTATTATGTTTATGCAATAGGGTTTAAAAAAATCGTACAACGGTTCAACTCTAAATTATAAAAATGTAAATACATGTTTAATATTTATGAATTACGTTTCAAGTTTTTTTTTTTTGTAAAAATGTAATAAATTACACAAGAGTACCTATACACAATTGTTACACCTACGTGTATCAGTCGCAATGAAGAGTGCATCGGGAAATAATAATTTGTGCAGAACATTAACTATACAATTTTCAAACAAATCGTATAGTACCATTTACATGACTCAATATGTTTAAAACATATATAGATAACATTTTAAAATTATAAATTTGTAGTGTATTATAAAATGTTATATGTTATACATTGTTATATACAAAAGCTGCTTTTGTTTTCCGTGTAGTTTCTAGTACAATTAATTAAATTTAATAATTAGTTTTTTTTGATTTTAAAGTTATTTTTTTTCATAGGCAACAAGAATATTATTTACTAATCATACGTGGAGCTCAAAATCCTATCTTATGACATTAACATTTCGGGAGAACTCGAGCAAGCAAATAATCTACTTTAACAAAATCTGGTAAATTATTGAAAGCATATGAGTTTGTACAGTATACAGAAGTAATTGATATTATAACTTATAAAATAAATTATTTCTAGCAAAACGAATAGTTTTAAACGAAAAAATATTAATTCGAGATCTTTAAACATGCCTATTAATATAGAATAATAATTAAATAAAATTTTTCAAAAATTTTATAGATATTTTTTTAAAAAAAACTTACAAAAATCAAAAATTTAAATTGTCTATAAATAAGTCAAAATATATCAAAATACTTTGAAAACTGAAGTATGTATAGATAATACTAATATAAAGATTTGGTGAAAATTACAAATTGTTACGGTATTTTGTTTTTGAGTTAGAGCAAATTTCAAAAACCAATATCATTTGTCAGTCTAGAATATTATACATTATATTATAAGTTACATGTAATTTTATATCAATATCCGCTGTTCAAACGCTAATAAAAAAAAATTGTGCCGATGGATTTTAATAATTTTTGAATAACCTTAATAGCTACTTCTGTGGAATCTTCTATTAAATTTTCAAGTATTTATTATAAGTCAATTTTTTTTATCACCGATTATAAAAAAAAAAAAAAATGTAAAAAATTCGAATATATTAAATGCCTATAAGTGGCTTAAAAATCAATATAATATTTTGAAAAAAATATGACACAGAGGAAATGCCTATCTTAACAACTGGTAAAAATTTCAAATTTCTGCGACTTATATTTTTTGAATTATAACAAATATTTAAAATCGTTTGATCATAAATCCATATTTTATGCAATTTCGTAAAAATTTAAATTTCAAACGATCATAAAATTTTTTCCTTTTAGTCCGGTAGAAATAGTTTTGAAGATTTTTGAAGAGTAGCTTATGGATAACTTAATGTTAAAATTTTGAACCTTAAGAATGAACAGAATAAATTTTATGAATTTTTATCTACAAAATAACTAGCAAATTATCGTGATTTTGACACATTTTATACAAATTTGAGCTTTTAGGGCTTATAAAAAAAAATTGAGTGAAACGATCTCCAACATTTTTTAGTGACGATAATTATAACTTATTATAAATCTTGTATTACATTTTCGAGAGTTTTCGGTCAGCCAATTAAATTTTATAGGCCTTTAAAAAAAAAAACTTACAAAAATCGAAAATTTAAATTGTCTATAAATAAGTCAAAATATGTCAAAATACTTTGAAAACATAACCACGTATAGATAACACCAATATAAAGATTTGGTGAAAATTTCAAGTTGTTGCGGTTTTTCGCTTTTGAGTTAAAGCATTTAAAAAAAATGTGTTTTGTAAAAATGTGATTTTGCGTAAAATTTGCCGTTTTTTCGTAATTTTTTTATCGATTTTTTCGATTTTTTAAAAAAGTATTGAAAAAGTTGGATTTTTGACTTGCCCAAGTACCATTTACATTCACTTTCCTATCAGAAAAGTTGCTGTTTAAGAAAATCGAAGCATTTTTACTACCAAAAATCGTGTCCTCAGACACAAAAAAAATAAAAATAAAAAAATAAAAAAAAATAAAAAAACAAACATCATTGTAAAACCAATAGATTCCATCACTCCGTTCAGAATCTAAAAAATTGTATTAATTAATGTGTATTTATTCAGTACGTATACTATATATTGGGATAGTATTTAAAATAATAATAACAAAAAAAAAAATAATGGGTGGGCCTCGCTTTGCTGTACAGTTGACGGTGGAGTGTACCTCGTTGAATAGGTCATTAATACAATGGATTTGTTAAATTTGAATGCAATGATAGATATCATTGTATACGAATAACGATTCTGAACGGAGTTAATATCTTGGTCTAAAATGTGTATATAATAATATAGTATTTTATATTTAAATTGAATTATAATGCAATTTCGTAAACATTTAAATTTAAAACAGTCATAATATTTTTTCTTTTAAGTCTGGTAGAAATTTTTTTATATATTTTTGAAGGTGAGCTCATGGACAACCTAGTGTTCAAATTTTGAATCTTAAGCATAAACAGAAAAAATGTTATAAATTTTCAACTACAAAATAATTTGCAAATTATCGCGATTTTAACATATTTTATACAAATTTGAACTTTATGGGCTTATAAAAAAAATTAGAGTGAAACCATCTCCGAAATTTTTTAGTGACAATAATTTTAACTTATATAAATCTTGTATTAAATTTTTGAGAGTTTTCAGTCAGGCAATTTAATTTTATAGGTCTTTAAAAAAAAAACTTACAAAAATCGAAAATTTAAATTGTATATAAATAAGTCAAAATATGTCAAAATACTTTGAAAATTTAACCACGTATAGAGAACACTAATATAAAGATTTGGTGAAAATTTCAAGTTGTTGCGATTTTTCGTTTTTGAGTTAGAGCTTTATAAAAAAATGTAGTTTGTAAAAACATGATTTTGCGTAAAATTTCCCGTTTTTTGTAATTTTTTTTATCGTTTTTTTCGATTTTTTAAAAAAGAATTGAAAAAGTTGTACTTTTGACTTGCCCAAGTACCATCTATATTCACTTTCCTATTAGAAAAGTTGCTGTTTAAGAAAATCGAAGCATTTTTACTACCAAAAATCGTGTTCTCAGGCACAAAAAAAAAAAAATAAAAAAAAATAAAAAAACACTCATTATTGTAAACCAATAGATTCCATCACTCCGTTCAGAATCTAAAAAAAAACCACATATCATTGTAGAAACCTAACCTAACCTAACGAAATTAACTATTCATTTTTAATTTCGGGTATAATTATTGTATACCTACGTGATAAATGATAATATTATGTATATATTATTTTGTAATAGCTTATTGTTAATATTTCTTCAAGATATGAAAATGAAATTCGTCAAGTTTAAATTTTACTTTAAACAAATGAAATTAATAAAATAGAGTTAAATAATTTACCTCAAATGAAAGTACACCTTGATGTGAATATACAAAAGTATTTGTTTATCAATAAAGTGATGGAAAATATATGTTCTTTATACCATTAACTACATGTGTTTTGGTTGATCATAGTTCAATATAATAAGTGCAAATGATTTTATAATAGGTTTTTATTTGCAGATGATTAAGAAAACTTCATGGAAGTAGAATATTTAACTAATATAGTTGAAAATAATTTTATCGGTCGAGTTATAACAAACATTGTCCATATAATTTAATAAATCGAATATTTTTACCTAGTTTTATTTTAAAAATAAAAATAGTTACATGTGTACTAGTATCGTTAATTTAGAATCATTAGGTAGTATAAAAAAACACAAGTACAATAGATGCTCTCTAAAAATAAGTACATACCATTAAGTTACACGGAATAACTGTAATTTAATATATTTTTAAGATTCCAGAACACGCTGGTTATACCACTATTACTTTTTAGAGAAAAATATGGGTCACGCTCGTTTAAAAATATTTATTCATAGTTTTGGTTAGCATATAAGGAGGCAGAGTGAGGTATTAATAGTATACTAGCTGTGACAAATGTTTTTTCAACTGAAAGTAAAATACATCACAAGAGTGAAACATTATATGAATATTATTTTATTTTTATAAAACATGATACTCCGTGGCTCATCCCTGAATCTGTTTATGGTTAAACAACCGGATAAAGAGGTATTTATTTTAATACATTATAAATCCAGTTCAATACTTATTTACGGGATTATGATGACGATGGTGTAAATAATAATACATTTGATAATTATTGTATTCTTTGAAATTTTGTTTAAAATGTTTACCGACGATACAAATTTCAAAATTTAATTCACCTAAGGTGTACATAATTTTTTCTTTATTTCTGAAATTAAAACGAACAATAGATATTTTTGGAAATATTTGATGGATAAATTAATTTCAAACTATTTATTATATGTAAAAAAGAATGTTGATGTTTCCAAACTTTGTGTAGTGTTATATGTAATTTGGAATTCAGACTATCTTTATTGATTGGGATAATTTAATACTTCGTGTACAGAGTATCTATTTACAGTATATTCTATATACCGAACGAAAATATATACGTATACGTTGTATACATCGTAAACTTATGAATTGTTACTTGAGAATAAATAAAATAGTACTTATCGGTACATCGTAAGTTTGAGCGGAATAGGATCATTATTTATAGCCGCGGAATGTTAAAGCTGTAGCGGGAGGTAAGAATAGTATATATATTTATATATACCTTAAGAGTACGAGCCTTAAGAGTAATAATTGAAAATGCTGAGCCGGAAAATATATTGCACTGCATTAATATTTGTTGTTCAAACTATTTTTATTACTCAAGTTTTAGTAAGAAGTTTTAAAAGAAAATAGAAATATCATGGTAAAACAATAAACGTTTTGATTGTCCGGTTTAAGTTGTCTGCGACTAAAGTTCGGTATTTTTCTGCTGTTATGATGATACCAACAATTAGTATTAGGTAATAGTTATTTTATCTAAATCACATCGTAGGTATATGTATTTTTTTCGAATTCAAATTAATTTATTGTTTATTAAATTTTTATTAAGTTTATAGTGACGTCATGTAGTAATATTGAATATTTGTTTTGCTATTAACTTACAAATGCAAATTAGAATGTGTACTTTTGTCGATTTTGTCGATTTTATTAATAATAATAATTATTATAGTTTACGGAAAGTTACTTTTGAAAAAGCAATTTCCAGATCAGTAAATGTAAAAATAGTCAATAGACAAAGGTTTTTGGCGCCAACGCATGTTGTTTCGTTATTCCGATCTTAATAAAGGAAGTGCGAGTTCAATTTAATTAAATGTCAAATGTAAAAGATGTTCGAAAATGTTCTTTCGTTCGGTGCGAATTCGATTTAATATTGTCTTAACATTATTTATGTGTAACTAAAATGTGATAATGAAATAATAAAAAAGTAAATTAGTAAAGTCATAGATTTTGAAACCTGTTTCATTAACTATTAGTACCTGACATTTGTTATGTTTTAGTAACTAGAAAGTTAAAATTAGTAAATTAAATAAATACATTATTATTTCCGAATTAATTTTTAAATTTATTAAAAACAAAAACGGTTTGATGATTGTTAAAAGTGTAATACAACATAATACTTTGATGTAATGTTGTAATTATAAATAAATAATTAATGCAATTTCTATAGTTACTTGAAGATGAACAACGTCGGTTGAGCCTCGTAGTTAGCATTGTTTATGCACTTTTTAATAATTTCAGAATGATTGTTATATAACTTAAGAGTGCAGTTGTGGATAACCAGCTTACAATAACTGTCTTGTATTAATTTTGTTGTGTCGATAACATTTTCATGTATTAAAATTACGTTTTAGGACTAGGATTCAGATGTAAATTTACCCACATATTGTTATCAAAGTTCTTGAACAATATAAAATACGTATTATAATTTCGTATTTTATACTCGAATGAAGCGAGGTATATTTTATTATTTTACAACACGGTTTTATTTTCTTTATTTTTCTGGTGATATAAAACGGCACATAGAATGTTTCATTCAAACCGAAAACAAAAATTGAACTCACAAAATACCTGCCTATTTTCGAAGAGTAATTTTTCGACTTTCTCAGTTATTATTCCAATTGGAACGAAAATCTGAACATTTTCAAGAAAGTTGAATTTGAATTTCTACAGCAATTGTGGATATAGGACCTATTATAAGCACGTTTTTATACTTATTTCAAAATCATAATTTAGTGTATATTTTAAGACTTAACATTTTCAGTTTAAGCGAAAGGTTATTTTTATAAAAATCTAGTTAAAACTAAATATCTGAGCGTTTTAATATTTATAATTTTCGATATTTTAGATAAAATAAATAGTCATGTGATTGTTTTTTTTGTGTTTAATAAATTATAAATTAAATCTGCAATTTAAATAATTTAAGGGAAAATTGTGACTTTACTAATGACGTAAATATTAATATAAAAATTCTTTTTTTTTTTGGCATACAACATAATATTATCATAATTCATAACAGTATAATATTATGTAGTTTAAAGTTCATATTTTCATCAACCATAAAATTAACTATTATTAGGTATATTGAATTTGGGATAAAGCAATTCATTTGAAATATAAAAGTTTCGAACGAACGTATTATTTATACGCTTCTGACATATATATTTATGTAAAAAGTTAGTATACAAAGTATATGATATGGAACGGTCTGCCACAGTGACTCTCAGTGCTGCGGTTAATCACTGCTCAGCGCTGCTAGCAGCCGGATGGGTTGACACGACTCTAGTTGGCTGGCGTTGTCCATACCTTCACATGCATGACGACATAACACTACCCACGAGTTTTACCCCCTAAAGTTCCTCTAACCTAAACACAACCTACATACCTATAAACATGAAGGACTAATGACTACAGATGCTGAATCTCTCCCTAAATAATATATCAAAAATTATGTACTATTAAGTATATATATTACCTAAAATATATTTGTTTATAATATAGTATCATAATATAGGTAAAATGTAATTTTTAATTCGTTTATTATTCTGTCCTCCACGACGGCTTCACTAATAATCAATTTTTTAATTTATGATTTTATCTATCTATGATTTCATCTAAATGTATTTAAATGTATATTAAAATAATAACGCCGAACATTCCATATATTATTATGTCCTACAATGACTTATAGGCTACGTTTAAATTATACCTGTGTTTAACCCGTTTCATATCGTCGGTATATATCCTCGGTCTGAAGTTCAACGTACAAATATTAGATTTTAGAATCGTACTGACCATTTGGAGAGCTTTAAATGTTCAACTAATTTCCAAAGTTTACGAAAATGAAATCCCTTTAACCGACGCAACGTTTTCGAAGTCGTAACTTTAAGTTTACCGTCCATGTATACCCTGGCGTGCAATGCAAAAACGGAGTCTAGTTGGCAATGGCATTCAGGGATCAACAGTTCTAAGTCTCTGCGCAGTGCGATATGGAGGTATTGTGAGAAACTTAATTGCGACTCACAAGAGACAAGTTTGTTGACTTTTGTGAAATGCAATTGAATTTCTTCCGAAACTCCAATGACATGCATGCGGTGAACATTGCTAAAACATGCACGGTTTTAGAATAAAATATATTATTATAAAACCGTAAACAGCTGTTTTCTGACCTTAAATATATTATATGGACGTCATATATTATAATATCGTAATAGATGTCGTATGATAGCAAAAGTAATGCGTTATCGTTTTCTGTTTTTTGTTTTTTCCGGCCACGGTTATACAAAATACGAACATCGGACAACAAGTTTATCAATATCGATACGCCACGGCATGGTCGTATAGCTGTTTTTAAGACCTCGGCATTAAACGGTAAAACTTTTGCCCAAGAAACTTTTATCTCCAACACGCAATATTGTCCCGATGATTGCGCGCGCTCACGTCCGACCTGATACTAAATCGCGTTTGGTCAATATAGACGTTTTATATTCTATTTCTCTTCCAACAGAGTTGCAGTGTACGTAATATACGATTTTATCTACTCGATGTAGTATAACTAAACAACATTGTTCGGAATACTTTTTACACGAGATCGACGAGGTCCGGAGGAATGTCTGTGAACACGCGTTTTATTAGAAGCAATTTCGCGGAATCTATTTATTATATACGATGCGGAGATATTCGATTGTCGAAAGTGGCTCCATCGCTTAGTTGGTGAACAATATAAAATTACACACAGGATCGTTGATTTTTTAAACGTGCACAACAACACGCAATACGCGCTCCTCTTTTTGTACAGCGTTTTCGCGTTTTGTTTACGTTCTACGATTCCATAAATACGGCGAAGAAGTCCATACCGGCCTACATGACATGCTGCATTGGGATAATAGTAAATCATTTATCTGCCGTCGATATCACGTGAACAAACTTTACAGCATTATCGAAAAAAACGCGATGTAATAATCTGGAACAAAATGTGGCCACAACATATTTCTGTTTTGAGTTTTCCTCTATAGCATTTTTTTTGCGATGCAGTACAATATGATCATAACCGAACAATCGTACGTACATAAATGGTATTGGTTGTTGCGGTAACAATCAAATATGCGTTTAGTTTTGTTAACAATATAATATTCTCCGCGGGCAGAGAGATAAATCAATAATTTCGTTATACGATTATATTATTACACGTTTTGTGTGAATCGCGATTGCATTGTTAATAAATCAAAAGCGCAAAATCATCAATTATTCGACGTAGAACTGTTGGTTGAAAGAAAAAAAAATCATATTAATATTGATAATAATACTTGTAACCTAATAAGTCGTAGAGCATAATAAAATTATTATCAATATTTTTTTATTCCCATAACGACTGCTAAACAATGCGGTGGTCAATTATCGGTATCTATGATTGGCTTATAATTTACATGACCCGATTTAGAGTCCACCTGAAAGCAACTTATTTGAATATTTTAAAACTTTTTGTTTGAAATGTTAGCTAGTTATACCTATATATTATGATTGGTATCTAAACAGATATCTGATGTCTATAGAGTTCTGATTTTTTTTCACTTTTAAATTGATTTTTTTTTTTATTTTAAATAACTGTTTTAATGAAATGTGTGACAATCAAGATGATCTTCGTAATTGAAATGTTTGAAAGGTTAATGTTTATTTTTATATCATACTATTATGTGTTTCATAGTTGTAGCTCAATCGGTTATATTTTAGTTACAAATTCTACATTATTTTTTAGAATAACATATAATATTCACAAGTTGTTGCAGGTTGTCGATTACAATTTTTTAATATTTTCTAGACTAATGTGGTATTTTTTTAAAATAATTTGAATTTATTATATTTTATATTCATATTAATCGATCAATATACCTATATTTGTTTTATAAATAATAAAACTAAATCAAAACTATGATAGTTACATCTATGCCTTTCTTAGGAATTTTCGTGATTGTTTATATGTTGAGTTTTATCGAGGTAAACAATCCCAAAAATATTGATGTAATATTTACATTAAAATATTAGATTAAAAATAAAACGAACAAACACATCAGATAATTGAAAATCCATTTTTCGTTTAAATATTTTATGGAATTATCTTATAATTATATTATAGTTATAGTTAGTATTAGTATTTTCAATTGAAATATTTTTTTAAATAAAACTTCTTGACAGCTTCCTCTCGGGGTACTACTGTGACATTGCATTATATTTCAGTTAACTTTGTATGCTTAAAATCTATAAACAGTTGATTTGAAAAACTGGAAAACATTTTATATTTTAATCGCTCCAAGTTATGTTGCACTTCCTATCCTTATAAAGTAATAAAGGTAGGTTTTCTAAATTCTTTATTTAACATAAAGAGTCTAAAAGTAAATTTCAGTCTATACCTCCAATCTCAATGAATTTAGAACATTAGAAGAGGTTGAAATGGTTCTAGTTGAATGTCTATATTGTTTTTATGGCAATGCTGCAATTATTTTTTTTTTTCAAATTATTTTGAATTATTTATTTTAAAAATACTACAAACTGTAAAATATGGTTTTTAGATTTGCAGTGAAGTAGGAGAAATTTGTTGAGCACAGAGATGCTTATTTTTATCAGGACCGTGATTTAAAAGTTTTCTGCATGAAAATGAATTTAAAATTATACTAAATAAGAGTTAAGTGTTGCATTTCTAGGTAAATTCACAGAAATGTGCAAAAACTCATAACATTCATAACTTTATACAAATGGCAATGGCAGATTTCAGTTTAAACTCCTAAAGAGTATTTAAATTTTTTAAATCTATTAATTAATAATTCCATTGATAAGAACATTTTAACGATTGTTTATTGTAGTATTTTATTGGTTTAATTTATTTTCTAATTATTTTTATCAGTTCATTTAGATTTAGATTAGTTGAAATATGTTGTTTTTTTTAACTTCTATGATTTTATTTTAAGATTTATTTAAAGATAAAATATATTTGGCATCATTATATGTTTCATAAAATCTTAAATATTTTAATAGCCATTGTTAATATTTTTTATGAAATGTACTTACAATGCAAAAATGTTTTTATAAATACATATACTTCCTTTACTCAATTACAATTATCATTTTAAATGTATTATAAATAATAAACAATAATACAGCTATATGCCATAGACATTTGAACGATTTGAGATACGTGTCTAACATTCGGTCTTTTGATTTCGTTATGTTCTACATACCTACTTTTGGGATTTCATTTATTATTGTACTGCTTGCGATAATTATGAAAATTAAAATAAAAACAAATATTTTAAATTTTAATAGATAGAAAATAGAATATAGATTTGTTCTGCATAGCAAAAATGCACAATATATTCTTAGATTGGCACTTGGGACACGTCGATGTTAAAAATTTGATCAGGTATTCATGTCGAAAATACAAAATGTACTTTATCACCTAATAAAAAATTCAATATATATGTGTAGAGATGTAATCTTTCTAAACATAAGTTTGTTATATCTCTGCAAATGTCTTGTATTTTTTTTACCGTTTGTACACTTTTGAATATTTAATATTTATATAACTGTAACATTTGTATTTAATTCTTAAAACAAAATCAACTTTAGGTTGTAAAACGGTTTATTAATCTGATAGCGCATTTGAACATTTAAATTGCATTTAATTAAATTTGTTTAAAACTTTATAATATTAATCATCAATATCATAGCTTAAGTGAATACAAGGGTTTCAATTACCCACACTTAAGGCGTATTAATTTTTCGATCTGTTGAAGTACCTCCGATGGGAGACCTCTTCCCTCAGTCTCTTCTGTCTGTTTTTATTTTTCTTTTTTTATATTTTATCACTGAAGCTTATTGTTCAATATTGTAACAGATAGCGTAATAAAGAATTTTATTGATAAAAAAAAAAAAATTTCGATCTACGAATATCATTGATGTATTGAAATGTTTTAGTCTCAATAACTTACTGAAATAACGAAAAAAACTATTTTTTATTAATATCAAACAAATCTTTCGTTCTACTCAGAATTTATTGATGGATTCATATAATAACATTTTCAGTTGTCAATATTTTTTAATAATTACATGTTTGAATAAACCAGCAGTACAAGTGAAATACAAATTAAAAGATTGTTTAAAAGTAAAAATTTAATTAAAACATCAAACAATTAGAAAATATCAAAAATTTTCTTTTAAGTTTAGTAGAAAATATATTTATAATCTTACAGTATCTTACTTCCTACTCATAAATTTTTGAAATATTTGTATTCCAATTCAATATTTTTTAAGTTTAAAAAATATTATAAATCAAAATATTGAAAGGAAATAGAATATTTAAAATTTACATAAATCTTGAAATGTACCAAACAGTGAACAATCAAATAAGTACCTACTATTTAAATTTTATTTGCATGTTTAAATCAAGTGTCAAAACTACTTAGCGTAAATATCATGATAAATTGCATTATTCACGTATTTTGTTTCATATATTACACATATCATAAACCATAAAAATTGAAAAACATAAAATGAAATAAAAACACCCAATAGACTTAGAGGGGTTTTCGAGGGTTGAATTATTTGAGAAATGAATTTTTTTTAACTGATCGTGTCGGGAATATTTCAAAAAACATGATTAAAACATGGTTCATACAAAAGGTATATTTAACATGCAGTAGAAAGTAAAGGTACCTAAAAAACTGACACGAGGCAAAGATTTGAAATTTTTATGACTTGTTGTCACGCAATGTTTTGCTGTGACGTATCCGGTAAAAATATCGAATTCGATAATTATAGTATCAATACTTTTATTATGCTGCTGAATAATTTAAGTTATTTAAAATGTACAAAATTGTCTACAGACGCAGTTGTGATAAATGCGTGTGGAACTGTTCAACTGAACGATATTTACGATAAAATAAATAAATGTTAAGTTAAAAAGTGCTTCGTGAAATTCGATTTCAAAAAAAACGTTCAATTATGCTACATATAGCTTAAAGTATATAATATCACTGTGCATAAAATTGGATATGAATAAAGTAATAATTTTTCGTAAGATTATATTTATTACGTGTCGGACGTGTATAATATACGAAGAAGGATACTAAATTTTCTTTTTATGATCTTTCACAGACGTCAAATAAATTGAATACATTTTAATGACCACATGTAGGTATATTGATACACTTACATTTTCTTTATCATCTCAATTTTTAGTGTAGCTTCGGTAAAGTTGCTTTTTAAGAGTAATAAAACGTAGTTGATATCACATAAAAAAAAGTAGTAAATCTACTGCAGTAACAGCTGAAGTATTCTTTGATAAGTTATACTACTTTTTGAAATTAAAAAGTGAGCTTCTAAAAGGGACGATATACATATCTAAACGGGGTGAAGTTTTTCTCTTATATTTATGTACCGCAATAAGCGTCTTAAGAGTTATGGTTAAAAGTGTGATTGTTTAAAGTAGTTTTTGTTGTTCCATCACTTAAATTAGGATTTTTTCAAGAGATTATTTGAATACATGTGAATAGCATACAAGTATACATTTTTCTTAATCATTTAATATGATATTTGATAGCATGGCGTGTACTAATGGTATTCAGTTCCTGATAGTTTCATCGAATTTCGGGACTTTCTCAGTCTCAAAAAATGTTTTGCAGATGTTTTGCTCGTATACCATTAATACGGTAATATAACTGTAAATTTTGAGCTTGAGCAGTCCATCGGGTGAATGGAAACTCAGTGGTCTGGGATTGATGACGATAAATTATATCGATAAATGTTAATAAGTTGGGCGGTATGTATATACATGTTTAAAATTATAGAATGATAATAATATTGATAAAAAATAATGTAATTGTCAATCGGTGATGGAATAATCTACGTTAATCTTAAATCTACGTTATTCATTAGTTTTCCTCTTCAGTTTTTTTTTTTTATAAAATTATAGTCTTATTACGTTATTACATTTTATCTACTTAGATGTAACATGAAACATTAAATTTATTAAAATCAGTGACAAAATGTATATTTGTAAGTATATAATATGTAGCAGTGTTTGGAAGGAATAAGTTTCTTTTTTAAGGAAAAATTATGAAATATTGTTCGTTCCTTTCGAGTTCCAATTTACACGGATATGTAAATAATATAAATTAAAATATTTTTTTTAGATTCAGAACGGAGTGATGGAATCTATTGATTTTACAATGATGTGTGTTTTTTTTTTTTTTTGTGTTTGACGACAACTTTTTTTGCAGTAAAAATGCTTTGATTTGCTTATACAGCAACTTTTCTGAAAGGAAAGTGAATGTAGATGGTATTTAGGTGAGTCAAAAATACAATTCTTTCAATACTTTTTTAAAAAAATTGAAAAAAAACGATAAAAAAATTACGAAAAAACAGGAAATTTTACGCATAATCACGTTTTTACAAAATACATTTTTTTTAAATGCTCTAACTAAAAAACCAAAAACCACCGCAACAACTTGAAATTTTCACTAAATCTTTATATTGGAGTTCTCTATATATAGTTAAGTTTTCAAAGTATTTTGACATCTTTTGACTTATTTATAGACAATTTAAATTTTTAAATTTTTGTAAATATTTTTTTTTAAACATTTATAAAATTTAATTGGCTGACCGAAAACTCTTGAAAATTTAATACAAGGTTTATAATAAGTTAAAATTATTGTCACTAAAAAATTTCGTAGATGGTTTTATTCAAATTTTTTTATAAGCCCATAAAGTTCAAATTTGTATAAAATATGTTAAAATCGCGATAATTTGCAAATTATTTTGTAGTTGAAAATTTATAACATTTTTGCTGTTTATGCTTAAGGTTCAAAATTTGAACACTAGGTTGTCCATGAGCTCACCTTCAAAAATATATAAAAAAAATTCTACCAGACTTAAGGGGAAAAATTTTATGGCTGTTTTAAATTTAAATTTTTACGAAATTGCATTATAATTCAATTTAAATATAAAATATTATATTATTATATACACATTTTAGACAAACATATTAACTCCGTTCAGAATCGTTATTCGTATACAATGATATCTATCATTGCATTCAAGTTTAACAAATCCATTGTAATAATGACCTATCCTATAAATGAGGTATACTCCACCCCCAACTGTACAGCAAAGCGAGACCGACCCGTTCTTTTTTTAGTGTGAATATTCAATATTACCAATATTTATTTTTTGTGATCGTTAATCTTTATCGAACTTAATCGTTAAAGTTAGTCTTTAGTCATTAGGTAGTAGGTAAAGCACCAAAGTATATCTATGAATAAAAAAGAGTGTACGATTTAATAAGAATTTTTATTTTATTTGGAACTAAAAAGGAACTCGTTCATTATTTTAAGGAACAAGGAACGAAACGAATTCCTTTTTATTAAAAAGAACGAGGAACGGAACGAATTTCTTTTTATAAGGAAATCGTCAAACACTGATATGTAGGTACTTAGTATAGTGTAATGGCTATTTTATTGACTTACTATTTTTTCATTTAACCTGGATGACACTTTTTGTGTGTACGTTACTTAAAAAATAAATAATAAAAACTTTTGGGAGGAAAATTAGTTTACGAATGCGTAATTTGAAGAATTTAATTAAAATACCGGTTGTACTACTTAAAATTTAATTGCATTAAACTAACGTATATAACTTATGGTGCAATGTTTTTTTTAACACAGACTTGTTTTTCTCAAATAACTACGTAAATAATTTTTAGATTGTTTTTTAAACAAGAAAAAGTTAACTTATTGTAAGAACATTAAGAGTTTATGAGGAACTCTCAAAGCAGTCCGTAGAATTATTTCAATAAAAAATATTTAGTATTTACCCAAAATGTAATAGAATATTTATAAGATTGCCTGGACTAAAATTTGATCCACTTCAGGAAATAAATGTGATTGATTTAGAAATTATTTTTGATTGGAAATTTCTATAAAGCATTATACTTAAAAGAATATGCGAGTTATGTTTATTTTTCAGTCAATCTTGTATTATTTTTAAAAATAAATGAATGGTTGAACACTCATTATTCCAATATATATTATATACCTACTGTTTTCCTTGGGAATTAGACTGGGTACACTATCATAAACCATGTGTCATAAAAGTTAATATTTATAAAACATAATTTGTAATACAATGGAAATGCAATTCAGGACTAAAAATTAGAAGTTATGAGTCTAATATTAACGAAGAAAAATGTATTTTATACATGGCGAAAAATTATTCAGAAATAACTATAAAAAACACATTGATATATTTTTATAATTATTTTCAATATGAAGAAAGAAGTTGAAAAAATTTGAAATTCGGATACCAAGGTACTTTAAAGAGTGCAATCTTTAGTTCGTAATATCGGATTCCTGTAATAATAATAATAATAACGATAATATTACACGCTTATACGAGTTTTACGGATATTGTACACGTAAGCAATTTCAAAATATACTAATCTTACATTTATACAGTATTTCTGTTTGTATTTTACAAATTAAAGTGAGTCAAGTATCTTTAACACTATTTCCATATCTTGTTAAAATACAGCATACATTTATCCAGTCTTGTAGCGCATCACAGAGTGTAAAACCCTACTTTTTTAATAGCGGCTATACACAATGTTATGTATAAATTATATTGGTTTAGGTTTTTTGGTTTTATTACAATAAATGTTTTAAAAAGATCAGATAAAAACCTACAGTTTTATTTGCGATGAGAATTTTATCCGTACAAAAGAATTAAGTAAGTGAGATTTTTTTTTATTCTCGAAGAAGGTTAAACGCTTTTTAAAAGATTTAATTAAAGTTATGACCAATAATTACTTGCCTATTTGTAGGTATTACTAAATGTATTAAGTAAGTACTATTGTAAATTGTACTAAAATACTCACAATATAACATATTTGATTTTTTTTTTTCAGAAATGAAAATAAAGGAGATTGTCAAATTATTATACTTGAACGAATATTTTTATTTTGTTATTGGCAATTATTTAATTAAGTCACACGATTTAATAGACCATTATGTAAGTGATCATTGAGTTACTTATAGTTAGTAAGTTAATAATCAGATAACTTCATTTTAAGAATTTTCTTCAGATGTTATGTATTAATTTGTAAAGTTGAAAATATTTTAATCTCTGCCTTTTATAATAGAATATTTGAAACTCATGAATAATGTATACCATATTAAGCATAATTACATATACTTCAAGATTTAGAAAAACTAGTATTATTCAATGTAGAGGGTACATTTTTAAGCATACTCCTTTTTATAAAGCAATATTTTTTTTTGCTTTAATCACCTTACATTTATTCAAATTTTGATGTATGTTAAATGAAAGTGTGCTACAATTATTTAGTTAATTATTCTGGAATTATTAATGTGACATAGTCAATATTCGGCTACTACCAGTATTTTCGGATTTATTTAAAATTAAAATTTGCACGTGAAAAATATGAAACAATTAGTATGAATATTGATATTTTCCTTTTGTATTATAATTCTACCACGTAAAACATTTATATTAAATCTGTGTTGTCTCGAAGAAGTAGTGCAAAGCGATTAATTAAAATAATAAATTACATTATATTATCATGAATTAATAATAATTTTTTTGTACAGATTAAAGAAATCATACCAAGCATTTCATAAATCTGAATAACTCCGAAAGTACTTATCACAACTTTGAATAATATGTTACACCAAAAATTCCAGAAAAATCAAATAATTATTTGCATGAATAAAAATGAATTTTTAAAAAACAAAAAATATTTCTGTCACTGGATATTCTTTAAATACATACTCTATCTATAAATCAGAATTTGAAAAAAATTGTGTGATTATTAAATTATAAAATAAAAGGTTAGGCTGAAAAAAGTGTTTAAAAAAAATATAGTTTTCTTTATAAGCCACCATTTTAGTAGATTTTGAAGTTTCCATAATACATAAGATTATATTTTCATTTTACAAAATTCAATTATAGGTCAGTAATCAATATAAGCTGATATTAAGCTAAAAGCAACAGTTTGCAATAAACGCAAAACATTATTTTGTTATATCGCGTGTATATGATATACATTGATACGTCAAAAAACCACTCTATAACATTAAAAAAAATAAATTTATGAATGGTTATAATATAATTAGACAATCAATGTGTAGAACATATTGAATGTATAAGCATAAATAATATAAAGTTAAAACAATGAGATGAAATCAGCTGTGTACATCGAACGGAAAAACTGGAACGATACAAATTTTTTAGACAAATTATTATTACAACAAATAATATTATTGTAGAAAGTTTGTTTTTTTTTTCAACTTGGCATACCTATTATTATAAATACTTATATTAATAATTTTCTTGAATAAAATTCCTGTAAAGTAATTAATACAACATTTTTATTTGAAACCATACGAATAGGTCATTTATTATATTAAAAATATTAGTAGAATATAAATTGATGATTAGTATAATTTCCATAACATTGTCTTACCATGCCAAATTAAATCGATTTATTATCATAACAATTTGTACTCCGGTTTGTTCTTTACGAGATTCGGGGCTTAATTTAAAAGCACATGGAAAATTGTGATTCGATGGCGTCGGGAAACGACCAAGACCGATAAAACCAATATCATCCAACGATGATGATCTATCGACTGGAAAAAATAATACGCATTTGAAGATTTCCAACGAAATGTACAAATTGTATTTAACGTATTGGCTGCGCAGCCTTTCTTTATTGACATTGAAATATTACTGTTATTGTCACTGAAAAAAAAGGATGAACATACGCGCTACGCACGTTTTACTAAATTAAAATTACAAATAAACCACCGAAACATTTTCAATTTAATACTAAATAAGTATCATATTTTTGACTTAATTAGTAATAGGTATGTAATGACTGTTGTGGTGGTCCACCGGACCACCCATATTATAAACTTTTATTTTCCCTGCAAACAGTTGATTTGTATTCCGTTTCGGTACCCTATATGTGCACATGGTAATTCCAGTTATCACAATAACCTCTAAATAGCCCCAGGATAAATACTAACTCGTATAAACGTGAGTTTAATAATATACATGATAGGTACAGCAAATTACACTTTGTAGTTTACAGCAGATAATATTAAATGTACTCACAATTGAAATAAAAATTATAACTGTTTGCAGGGACAACCTTTGATTTATTTTGTAGCATATTATATTATGTCAAAACAAAAATTTAAAAAATATTTATCATATGAGTACCTATATTGTTTTAAAAAATGTGTTTAATAAAAATATGTACTCAGTCCAATACATATATTATATATTATATATACATATTTTAATTAAATGTTACACTACTAACATACATTTATAAACACGTAAATATATTGTGTTTATATATTATTATGTACAATAATTCAAATGCGTTTATTTCAGATTTTAAATTTCCATTTAAACTTGTATTTGATTATGAGATATATCATACATATCTCAAGTATTATAGAAAATCGTTTAAATTAACAACGTCTGTTTATCAAATAAATCAAATAATTCTATTATTCATTTAACATTTTTGTGTAATACAGTTATAGCATGAAAAACGATATTTTTTCGTTATGTATATATTCTGTAGAATTAGTAATAGATAAATACTTTTAAAGTCGACCATAACTTTTTACTACCTATCTGTTCATATTATTATAACGACCAAAAATATTAGCCTGAATAAATATTAAATTCTAATAAGCTAAATTTAACAGTATAATGAAACTTGGAAATATATCAACGATTTAATAATCTAATGTTATGGCTCTTATTCGAAATAGAAAATAAACAATATTATTACTATATTAGTTTTCACTGTTCCATAAATTATTCATGAAATATATTAGTCCACAACCAATATCATAGTTTAAACCTGTATTTATCACATAATCGATTTATAATATATATTAAATTCGCGTTTAGAATATAACATAATATTATAGATTGTAGAAAATGTCTTATATAAAATAAAGAAATAAAATTCGGCGGGAGGGGTATTAGAACATTATTTTCAGATAAACAGTACATTTCGTACAAATATATGGTTTTTGGTAAAAATGATTTTATCTCGAATGACATTGGTATGATAATATTATATCAATATACAAAAAAAAAAAAATGTGTTTCACCGAGTATAGTTATTATAATATGTACATACGACATTGCAAGCGTATGTTAGTACATGATGCAAACAAAATTAAAATTTTCATTATACTTAAAAAACCATGATGTGTTGTTTACTCATCTATTAATTATTATTGTTTTAGTGTGGATGTCCTTGTAGTATGAATTTGTATAAATATTTTTTTCAATTCTGATAGATATTAATATTTGGATCAACTTTTCAAAACTCATTCAACCTTCTCATCATGGAAATCATTTTGATTAAAAACATAAATATTGTGTACTATAGGTATTAAATGACGTTCGATGTATGATTCATAAAATTCGTGCGCATAAAGTATTGAGTAACATTTTCTATATATATAAAAAAAAAAAAAAAAAATTTAGCGTTTATCTATACAGGTTAAAGCACAATGCAGATATGGTAAGATAGAAATAATCATAAAAAAATATTCGAAAAAGAATTTATTTGCCGATGTAAATAAATGAGATCTTAAGGGAAAAATACATTTTGGTTTATCTCTTTATCGGTTAAAAGATAAAACTTATGTCTGGTTAAAATGTGTGAACTAGACATCAGATTGTTTAAGGACTACGGTAATTTCGGGGACATTCATCTTTTTGCATAGCTCTTCTGGTGTACTTAGTTTTAAAAAAAGTATTTATAATCACTTATGTAGGTACAATAATTACACACTTAAGTTACCTAATTTAAACGATTTATTTACGGTCAATGATCATATACTCTGATATCCAATTTTCATTCAAAATATGCATTGTGCATGTACAGAAATGTTCTGTTCTGTTATTTTATTTTTATTAAAAATAATCGTTCACGATCTATTACCTTAAACAATAAGTGAATTGTAAATTATATGTATGTATAATCGACATTATAATATAGTTCACAAATGTCTAGAGGAAAAAACCATTCGGCATCTTAGCTATTCTGAATTGAAGTTTTCCCCTCACTATCCAGGGTGTTTGAAATAATTAAAATAGTAATACACTAATAGAAAATCGTAAGAATATGTATTTAGAAGATCAGTTTAGATTTGATCATACATTTGCATAAAAACAATATAACTGAAGCCTGGTGGTGATTAGAATAAAGCCCAAGGCATTGAAAATATGATATTTTTGTAATTTGATTTGTAGAACCACGGTGGAAGTGATGTTTTACACTACACGAACTATTGGTACTTTCATACGAATGATGATTTGAACAATTTCCACGAAGCTATTATAATACAAGGATTTTCACCTCCACAGCCAGTAAGAATAGAAAATATTTTATATTTACGTCAAGAGGAGAAATAAGAGACTCACAATACTTTTTTTTTTAACAAACTGTGTAAGAAATCCCACCTAATTTTTTTTTATTACCTAATGCCACTTGCCACTATTCGATCGTAAAAACAATTCAAACAAATCACTTAAACCAAAAACGTCATGTTAAAAAAAAAAGCTGACAAAAAACTGTGACTGAGTGAAAGGCGTATTTACTATTTAGAGTTTTGTTGTTTTTCAAAATAAATCCAACTTTCATTATATGATAATAACGTTTAGGCCAACAGTAGTGTATCATTTAAAGTGTAGTATATTTATGCAATATAGTTAGGGTGGAAAATCCTATATTCATCAACAAGGCAGCAGGTTGTCTAAAGTCCCGAAGGACAATAAAAACGTTCTGAGTATAATTAAAATTTATCTACACGTTATACAGGAAATATAATATAAATATTGTAAATATAATTATTATTTATTATACAATGCTCTCTGGAGCATCTTAAAAGCCATATCCAGTAGAGCCTTTTATCATTCACTAATGTTTGTATAGTTCTCATTATAGAAATTACATAATTATTGATGATTTACTGGAACCGATACTGGAACTTAAAATAACTCTGATTATTATTTATTTATAAATTAGGTAGATAGCATACCAAATGTCTATAAAGTGAAAATGAAACATCATCCTGAAGTTCATCATGAGCCATTCCATAATGTGACCAACATTTTAAAACAAATTCACAAAGTATGTATATTATTATTAAAAATAACTTTATACCTAGTTACTATTCGGAAATGTGCAACCGAAATAATGTATTATTTTGAAAATTTGATTATTTTTAATATTTTATAAAACTATTTTATAATTGCATTTTATATGCAGTTTTATTTCAATTGATTTACATATAGCAACTAAAATTTGTATAGTGAAATTAGTTTTATGTAATTTTCTAATATAGTTTAAACTAACGAGTTGACAAGCTAACAAAGTCATTAACTATGAAGCATTGACACACAAAATACATGTTGTTATTATGCAGTGTAGATTATTATTTTAGCTTAAGTAATTTTGTTTTAATATTTAAAATTAATTGAAAATAAATGTTTTTTTTTTTACGTACTCTATTATTGCAATTAATAATAAATATATTTATTACATTATTATTAAGTACATTTATTTGTTATTAGCTATTACCATCATCTCTTTTCAAATAAAGTTCCCATATAACTTTGAATTAAAATTAATATCCTTTTTAAAAAATTCATATGGATGTCATGCATTGTTTTTAAATGTTTTACTTTTTGTATTTTGAACTGTTATTGTACCTAGTCATGACCTAAAATTATTTTTATAAAGCTTTCAATCTCAATTCAAATAATTTCTTGTTGCCATTTTGAAACTATACACGCAATTAGTTTGTGTTTTTCAAATACGTTTTTGTTTTATTTCAGGAAGTATTATTTTCAAAGTATTAGCTCAACGATAATATACATATCAATTAAAACTATGAAAACGTTAAATTGATATTAGTTGTAGGGAGTTTACCGATATTTATATTTATTTTTTATTTTTTCCCTATATATGATATGTGATTAATGTTTTATTGTAGTAAAGTACCTCAACTATGTATGTATTGACTCCTTATGGACTAGTTTTCGTCCACCATGTAATAGGAAAAAAGATATTTTTAACCTATTATTTTCGAACGTATGTGTTTTTACTCTCAAAAAAATTCAAAATATGAATTAAATTAATACATTTTAAATATGCTGTATACGTGGCTGATTGGCATAAAAATAGTAATTTTTTCAGTTTGGATAATAATACACGTCATAGGGTACTTAAATTACAACATTTTATCAGCGGTTTTTTGTTTAATATCAAATATAGAATTAAAGGAATAGTCAATAAATACTGCGTATTTAATTTTATTTAATTCAGTAATTCATTATACTGAGGACATACTACGGTTAATGTGATATAAAAATTGTATTTATAAAGGTTAAAAACGCAGCAATAGACTAATCAAACAAAATATCAAAGCGAAGAAATCAAACCGTCCATTTTAACCACACGATGAGTGGGAAAAGATATAGATGAAACGGTCATAATATCATGAGTCGAAACAAGTTTTTCGAATTTGTACTAAAATGCATCATGTACATTAAAATACGTATTCAATGTACAGTATACTATTTTTATTTACATAATACAAATGTTCATTTAATTTAATTTAAAACTACTATTCTATTTTCCACCTTAATACACGGGCTCGGATTGAACTGGTGAGCTACCGAGAAAATCTCGGTGAGCTGCGTAAAATTTGGGCCAGTAACCAAAACAATTTTAACCCCTTCCTTAAAATTCAATCAAATCTTCACCTATGAATAGGTCGATTCTTTTTTCGAGGGCCGATACAAATTTAAAATCTCGATGAGCCGAAAAATCTTAATCCGGTGCTGCTAATACACATTCATAGTTTATAACTTAATACGATATTAATTTGTTTAATCATATAACATTATTATTGCTTTACCATCACTGATCTGAATGATGTCTATATAAATAATATAATTACCTTCACTTTGATCGATCAATAACCACGTTTATAGATACATCATTTCCATCATGTCATAACGATAATGAATTGCTAAAATTCAGTTAATATTACCTGTATTGTTTTGGGTATAAAATTATATGTCGATTAGTAAAATGGATAAAACTTTTAGGTGAATTGGGCTAAACAGGGATTTACGAGAAACTTGTACAAAAGAGTGCCGGTGGACGTCCGCAGCAGATATGAGAGGTATTTTAACGATGAACTTTGGCATCTGCAATGGTACGAGGTAGATATAAATATATATGTATAATCGTTTTATTTTATATATATATATATATATATATATTGAAATTCATATTAAATCATAAATCGTCCATTATACTAGGAATAATTTTTTTCATATTCGATGGTGATCAGGACGTTAATATATACATATAACTGAGAGAGTTTTAAATCTCCATTATTTTATAAAATCCACCAAACTTAGAACATTTTGATTAAATTCCAACCCCATTCAACCGTAATAAAATGGTAGAACCTAATATACAGATATGTTAATCTACCATTATACAGCGGCCGGAAAGTTTTTGATTGATTTTTTTGTCATCAAAAGTTATAATATTTAGTATAATGGTAAACAAATCTACAGCCCTTGATTGCGTTACAAATCCTTGTAGTTGATAGAATATAGTTATGATAATATACCTATGTGATGAAAACGTTTAACCGATCATTTTTGACTTCCGTGAATGTTAATTGTTTATTATTAAATCGTATTCATCATGAGTATCATCATTACTAGTACATCATTAGTCATTACTAATCAATACCAAGTTAATGAATGAAATATTCTTTTTTTCATGCTTTTTAGTAATTGTTAAACGCGTGAATTATTATCTACGAGTCGAATGAGTTATGAGTGTTATGACATAGTCGTTAACTATCTATTGGTTGTTGATTTCAGCAAGACTATCGAAATGTTGATAACAGTGATAGTATACGGTTGGATATGAATTTAGTACCGGTGTACGATGAGTTAAACTACACAGGTAAAGGTGTTCGAGTGGCGATCATCGACGATGGACTAGAATACACTCACGATGATCTGAAAAACAATTACGTAAGTATTTATTATTAATATTTTTGTGAATTTATTTCAACCGCACGTGTAAGGAAGTCGTAAGTATATACCAAAACTAAATATGAAATACGGTGTATAATTATTATTACTCGTATGTTTAAGTTCAGCATATTTTTATATAGTGGTAGTACCTACGATTTTTAACCTAATAGTTTAATAAAAGGTAAATAAATATAATATTCAAATTATAAATTTAAAAATATCGTAATTTTATCTATCCACATTTTTACGAATTTGTTAGTAATAATTTCGGGTCCGTGCAAATTACTGTATTTTAACTGTTTTAACTGTACTATTACCAATGTTAATATTGAAATATTTCAATCGAACTTTTTACTTAGCAAACGTGTAAATTTATCAAATTTTATAGTGTAAAATTAATATTTAAAATACATTATCACATGAATAATTGATAACATCTAACATTTAAAGTTTTATTTTATTTGAATTTATGTATACGTTTAGTTGTTAATGAAAGGCAAATTACATTTATTTCATTAAGTTAATTAGAGTATACTATATAGTTTAATCGTTTAATGATTAAGTTCTGATTAAATTGTATTTATAAATTTAACATTCAGCGTATCGGTGAGTTATATAATGTTGTTAGTATTTAGTATCTGATAAAATATATAAACTTGTAAGTTGTAATACTCACACGTGTCATTTATCTTAATTTACAAGGAGAAACATATATATATATATATATATATATATCAAATAAATATAAATAAACGAATAAAGATTCATCAATTATAAATAATATATCTATTACCTAAGTATATATTTAACGTAAACAGTATATTGTAATACATATTTTGAAACTGAAACCTTATTCGTTATGAAATCAATGTTTAAATTTAATTCTAAGGTAGATGAGACAATGTGACAAAGAACTGATGATAGAATAAACACATTTTACTAATGATATAATACCTTATATAAAAATTACAACTCTTTTAATGTATTCTTATTATTTTTTTCTAAGCTGTACAAATATATACACCAGTGTACATTAAATTTAATACTATTTAATAAGCATATGCCGTATTATTATGGAGCAGATATAAATTATTTTTTTATTATATCTTTTACCATAGCTTTTGAAAATATATAACGGATGTGTTGTCTAATTTACAAAATTATTTATAAAAAAACCATTAAAAATACACCCGTATTATGATTTAAGAATGATTTTCAACAACTTCAAAAGTTTATGACAAAAACATGTTATCGTTATATATAAATAAAAAAAAAAATAAATTAAAATAAAATTGATGAAACGTTCTAAATTGTTGCTCCAGGGGAATGTGTAGTGGTATGAAGTAAAAATAATAATGCATTTTTAGGTTATATAAAGATTATCTTAAAAATGTCAAGTTCGGTAAACTCAGTAAAAAATACTTTTAATTTAATTGAATCTTACATGAAATACAATTTATTTACGGTTATCGTTCAAATTAAAAGCATGTACATATTTAAAATATAAGATGTAGGCTTAGGTTGTAGGTAGGACCTCGTAGTTTAATTAAGTGAGAATGATAAAAGGGATTTAAACTTTAAACGTATTACATTTTTAAGTGGTGATCATCTCATAATAAGAACGATTTTGACCTAAATGATATCTTTGTAAATTTTCCTTTTTCAAACATTCCATAAAATATTATGCAATATAATGAAGTACGTAATACATATACAATATTTGTCAGATAATGTGTATTATGCCACGTACAACTTTTACATTTTCTTCAGTCTCCTACGCACTAGCTATTAGTTTTGAGAAAATAATATAATCTCCATAATTTTCTTAGCATATTGTTCATTTATTCAACATTTTATAATGTTTTCGTATTATATTAATTATATATCCATCTATAGGTATACATATTATGTATTATAAAACAATGTTCTTTACCACGTCTGTGCGTGATTTTCTCAGTAACATGCCGAACGGACTTTGTTTTGGTTTTTTATTAAAGGATGTATCACGGCAACGTCTTAGGTACATAATTACTGGGTCATTTTTAAAAACGAAAGCCGAAGTCTAGAAACAAACTGTTTGTTATGTGTGTTATATTATACCGTGGTTCATACTTTCATCGGGAAACACGTTTTATTATCACCGTGGTAGGTTTTTTCGAACGGCGTGTACCTATCACAGATACATAAAAAAACTAGATAGCCTACTCATTGGTAAAGTCCCATAAGACATATGACTCTCGGGCAGCCATTAACTAAGATGGCAAACTTTACGAATTTTATGATAAAACCCAAACAATAACACACCTTGCATTGTTATTATTATTCATTAATCATTATTAATATTGATATTTTTATTTGTTCTTATATACTTTATGACATAACATTTGCCCTCTTAGCATATAGCTGTCATACTTTTGATATACTCATCTATACGGCTTTCTAGTTGTTTTATATACATCTATGGTACCTAACTACAGAGGAATGCAATTATGACTCGTCTCATCTTCGTCGGGATTACCTAAAAAAATTTAAATAATATAATAGAACATATTATACGAGTAATAATAAAAAGTATTCAGTAATCATAATAGACAATTAAACGGTAACATAACAAATCCCGAGTTAAGCGGATCAGCTTTATGTAGTAGTCAATATTCAAAATATAAAGTACATGGAATACGTACATATAAGATATATTGTGCATCACAAAGATTTGAAATTTCCAGAGTAATTTCAATGTAAAACTGACATATTACTGTCTTACGAGTAAACGTATATAGTTTTGGAAAGAAACTTCTGAGTAATAAATCGTATAGCTATCTCAAATATTAAACAAGGAATACTACTATGCGTGATATATACATATGCGTATTACATTTGACTTAGGTCTGATTCTGATTCATTAATAATATTTCAATTTGAATTTCGATTAATATTTAATCTTGAGGCATAATACCAGAAAGTTTTATACATAATTTACCAAATGCAAACTAAAATATTTGCATTAATTAAATATTAATGACTTATGTTAATTAAATTTTATTAGAATGTTTAATGTTTATATTTATTTGTTTGGCAAAATATTTAAATTTTAAAGTATGAATAACATATTAACATACGTTATTCATAATAAATGATAAGCTCCTTTTTATGGCAATGTCTACTACGTTTTAGTAGCGAAAAAATAAAACTTTCATTTATCTAATCTTAAGCATTTTCATTAGGATGAAGAAATAAGCATCAATTTGAACTGGAATAAAAGGGACCCTATGCCTAGATATGAAGATTCGACGAATTATCATGGCACGCGATGTGCCGGAGAAATTGCAATGGCTGCAAATAATAAAAAGTGCGGCGTAGGCGTTGCCTATAATGCAAAAGTAGGAGGTTAGTAAAATAATATCCTACTATGTTATAATTTTACAACCTATATTTTTTCAGTTTGTCTAATTTAAAAATTTACAATATTTTGAAGATAAATTTAAGTATTAAATGTTTATGTTTATTTTAAAGAGTTTTCTGCACAATACAATTATAGCTCAACAATTACAAAGTAAACATTTATATGCACTATTTATTTGGTTTATCTATCGAAAACATAAATATTTTTTTCATTATATTACAGGTAAATATATAATAACTAATTATAAGTATATAATAAATAATATACTATAAGTTTCAAGATATATTATTTTGTACCAATTCTTAAAGGATAATTTTTTGCACTTCGTTCGAATAAAAAAAGGATAAAGGAATTTTTTTAACAATGAACCTTTTCTTAGTTTTATTGTATAATTATTTTAATTGCAATTAACGCTATCAATAATAAAACAAAAATAATTCATCGATTGAATTTTTTTTAAAATATTAACAGTGTTTAAAATGATATAGCTTGTCACATTGTTTTTACTAAATTTCCTGAATATCTATTTTGTTTTATAAAATAAATAATTTTTATATTATTCGTAAGAAACTGGATTTATTGATGTGCAATATGAATTTATAAATTTATATTTCGAAAGAGTAAAAATAACATTTTATAATTATATAATTAGGTTCTGTTATTTTCGACTCTGGTAAAATCAACAATCTTTATGTCATCTCAACTTTTTTAAACAAAAACTGCTTGCGACGTACATAAAATAGAAAACCATTCCGAAGATTACATTTAAAAATCGTTCAGCTTCGTAGATATTTATTAGTTTTCGATAAGAGATGTGTGAACTGAATTATTTATCATTTATTTCAAGTATATATATTAAAAAATTGGTGTTTATGATGTCAAGATTTATATATTATGTAAAAGCGCTGAATAACAATAATAAATAATAAATAAGTGAGTTTTGTTGGTCCATTTAAAATTATAATTTAGAATTCTTATGTACTTATGTATAATAATACTTGAGATAATCATTCATTAGTCGTTTAACTACACGCTACACTGTTGCTCACCTACAATTACACAAATTAATCTGATTTCATCGAATTACAGTAGATACCTAGTTTGATGATCGTCCGATTGCTACTTATTTCATTTTAATCTGCACGATACATAGTTAATTAATCCATGTATTATGTTGCTGTGCTGTTATTATAATTATATTTGTATGCTAAAAAAAAAAATTATACGAACACGCGGACGTATAACTAAACATACATTAAAACGAGCGATGCGTGAAAAAATAGTAATAATATAACGCCACGGTTATTATTGTATTGTTCTGTCTTATGGTAAGAATCTACATGTTGTAAAGTATACCTGTATAGTGACAATGCATCCTAGTGACGGGTGTACAGAGATAGGTAGTTAGAATGACGAACTATAAAACTGGGGTAGGTCATTGGGATGGAAAAGCAATTAGTAGTAGATACTGTTAAATGGTTGTAATTCGAGGGTGATGACATTTATTTTTGTATGTGAATTTTTTTTTTTTTGTTGCGAATTTCAATCAAACGAATCTATTTCAGGTATTGTATTATTGGATGGTAAAACAGACGACGAAATGGAATCTAGGGCTTTAATAAACGCTATTTCAATGGTGGATATATACAGTGGATCGTGGGGACCCAAAGATGATGGTTTGATGGTTGATGGACCTGGAGTATTAGCACAAATGGCATTTGAATTCGGTGCAACCCAGGTAACTAACTAAAAATTTGTCCAATAAATCTTTGTGAAATTGTTTGTCGATAAAAGAATGTAATTGATTCGGCGAGGAAAAAAAAGAGTTATTGAAATGTTTAAAAAATATTATGTTAATAATGGTTTTCAAAAAAGAAGTGTACTCGTACTTAGTTGGTTAATAAATTAAAAAAAGCAACTGTATATATTTGCTTACACACACATTGTAACATGAAACTATTAGTAAAAGTTAAAACAATTAAAATAAACCTGTTATCAATGTATTATATTATTATACACTAACAAGAATAAATTACCTAGGTATTACCACACGGAAATAAAATATAGGTATTATTTAATAACGTTACGCACCTATATTATTATTGTTTGAAATGTATACTAAATATTCGTGCCATATAGACATTTATCAAGAATTTTAGAGGACATAGCTCATTTTATAATTGATGATACTATATTATAGTTTAAGTTGATATTATTAGTAGTATTATTATAGGTATAATGATTTAGTAATTTTTAATTTACGATAATGTTATTTCTTATTACTATTGAACATTTTAGTTTTCAACAATTATTTCATGGAACTATAGCATTTTTATAATTTACATAGGTACACATATCTAATATGTAAATAAATAAACAATAAAATGTATGTCAGTCTAAAATTAATTGAATACAATATTGCATTTTATTTAGATTCTTATACTGTATACATATTGGTATTACAAACAT
Organism: Chaitophorus viminalis; assembly: GCA_025469195.1. Lineage (NCBI taxonomy): Eukaryota > Metazoa > Arthropoda > Insecta > Hemiptera > Aphididae > Chaitophorus > Chaitophorus viminalis. The sequence continues at coordinate 31,399 of JAIPRK010001037.1, forward strand.
ATTATAATAATAATTTAAGCTGCTATTTTTAAATTAATTTAATCAAAGTCCAAATCCAAAGGTAACGTTTTTACTTTGGTTTAATAGTTTGTTTAATCAATCTGATCATGGAGCTATAAGATATCGATTAAATTTAATATTATTTTTAATATTTTTGAAGTTTACAAATATTATAGTATTGTATTACGAATCCAAAATAATTTGTGCAATTTTTTCTTCAGAATGATGCAAATTTCGTAACAATTGTATACAATTTCCGTTGGCTAGATAGGTATTTGGAAATGAAAGATTGAAACACAGTGATAATGAACCGTCGCCGCGTTGTGGCCGTGCCGGGCAGTAATTTAGAAAAAGTAATTCAATCTAAAAATAACTTCATCCAATATCAGTGAATGGTATAATTATATCTTCTCCCTTTCCCACGATCAAGGCGTTTTGAAATATTATATGTGAATAATTACACTACAAATTTTATAGGAAGTTGTGTGCACACGAATACGTGTAGAAACAAGAAATGTTTGTTGTTTTCATTGCGTTTGCAATTGCCGTTTAAGTCGAGCAAAAAAGTAAGCCGGTTAATTCCGCGGATCTGGATTAAGAATAATATGATATAGTAACAAATTGAATAAACACGTCATGTAAACCACTGCACACGCATTAATTGATTATCCGAGGATGAATTCGGTTTACGCTATCATCGATTATCATAAAATTTCGCCACCATATTCGTATATTCGAAGCGCACATGAAGTAAATATAAATGTTTACAGTTCATACACATAATGTTATTTCGGTGAATATTACCGAGAATTTTACAGTGATCAAACAGTCCGGTGGCGGGCAAGATAGGATTTCATATTTTCCGCAATTTCGGTGTGCAATTATTATTATGCGTGGGTTAAAAGCGAAACCTTTTGAGCAACATTTATCGCTACGTCGTACTTAGTACAACTATCGTAGTGTAAGTACGTATATTATTATTATTACGGATGTATAAATTAATATTTCGACATTTGACGAGTGGGTAAATGGATTTGAAGAGCTTTTTGAAAAAAAAAAAAAAATGTTTTCCACCATTATTAAAATATCCGTACATAGAATATTTTCTTTTTGGATTATATTTTCGTACACAAACACGTTTATGTTTATGATTTTTCCCTTCGAAAATAAAAACCAGCGTACGCGTATATAATATAATGCACGAGCACGAGTATACCACATGTTGAACGTATACAATACATTGATAGTTGTTACATATTATATACGCACGAAGCGCATCCTATTGAGTGTTACTCATTAATCATTTTAAGTTGTAGGATGATAATGCACTTTCCATTAGCTCACCACTTTAAATTAGTACATAGACACATATTGTGTGAAGTCGTATAATTGTCACTATAAATCTTTTAAGTCGTATCAAGATCGGCGTGGGTTTCGAAATACGGCTTATTTGAAAAAAGAAAAAAAAACTTTTGTATTTAGGTACTTGGAGAAAAAATCCATTACGAACCGTTACCACTTTGTAAAAATTCGCAATGATACTATTATTATTGAGTTTATTGCCACCGTACACCTTCGCATGTATACGTATATTATTAAACAGTCTAGGACCACCGCCTCTAAGAAAATAATTTCTTGATTTTCAGTGGCGTATATTTAGAATTTTTTCTAAAGCGGCCAATCAGCTACTTACTGTAATGATCGTTTTAGTAACAAAATTGACAATGTACATATTTTCAGTTACGACGTAGTTCAATCAGTAAGGATAAAATATTAACTCCTGCAGTCATAGTTGCAAGAACATTAAACATTTATTAAAGATAAAAGTAATGTTGAAAAATACTTAAAGGAGGAAAAAAACTTCAGGGGTAAGATTTAATCCCTTATCTTCCTCTGAAAACAAGCCACTGTCGATTTTGTTGGTAAACGAAATCCATATCTCTGCAAGCATTGTTTTGGACGTTTCGGTTGTTCGACTTAACGGCAAAGTGCACGCACTTTACACATAGAAACAATAATGCTCACGTGAACCTCGAAAGGTCTTCATCCCTCACTACACGAAAAATACCTAGGACTACGGTTATTTGTTGGCTCAAACCGCAACCGTTCATCGATCTGGCCCGTGTGTTACATGTTACGATCACGCAGAAAATTCGCCGATCGGTATAGCGACTTTTGAAACGTATTCATCTCGTCACGTCATCAGTTGGTTTACTTTGTCGCGTGTGTACAGTCGCGTAAATTAATACGCTTCGTATTAGCGAATTGGGCGGCGAGTTGAAAACCGTTCTGGTAGTGTTCAAAAAGTGCCCCGGTTTCCCACGGTCACGCATCAACGATCGCAACAACTTTATCGTATAATTTACCTTACATTTTTACCGTGAAACGTACCGTGACTGGTGTTTGGCACCGTCATTACAAGCGTTTGGCCATCGTCGTTGTGCACCGTTCCTGTGTGCAGGCGTGTAGCCAGGATTTTTTTCCTAGGGTTGGTTTTGTCTTGTATACACGTTGTATATTAACACAACTCGCTGAGGACTCCTCGAGCCTCTCACGTTCATCCCTCCCGATTTATGACCAATACGAATTTTAGACTATTCAATATATGTTGTTACGTATATATAAATATCATTATTGTTATGGACGATTTCAAAAATACAATTACCGCAGTATACGGTCGCGGGACGACTTTTGCCAGATATTTTGTCACCGTGATTTTTTTATTTTTTATTTTCAAACAAACCGCAGGGTTAACACGTCGCCGCTACATCTATTATATCATGGTAGTAATATGTTCAGATCTTATGTATATAACCCGATTTAGGTATCGTTTTATTGATAAGATGATAGGACTTGGATGTAAAAATGATTTTTCTTGCGAACATGATGGCTTGTTGGAATACGGTGTGCACGCTCCTTTTAGTGACCCCTTTCCATACCCGTGGTTTGTGGTTACCTTTCTTTCATTTAGTAATTTTCCTCATAGATCTTTCAACACATTATCAGCCCTTATACGTGGTGTCGCAGTGGCTTACTTGATTTATAAAAACTGTATTTCTATTATCAAACCACCTGAATATAGTATGTGTTTTTTTTATTTATTGCACTGTAGAATTAACGGATTTTTTTCAACAATCAATTCATTGTTTAAGTTTCAACGTACAGTAATTATTATTGAAAACTTAAATCAATAGATATGTCCTTACTCTGATATCACTAAACATACTTACCCACGTAGGTACAACGGTAAACTGTTACATCTATCATTCTTACAGTGCTAAAGATTTGACTAACTTTTACTTATTTACTCATACTAAATTTTTTATTTATGTAATGAATTACTTTTACATCAGGTGTTGTCCATCAAAGTGACATCTATAACTCTTTTGTTTTATCGATAAATAATAACGTTAATTAAACCAAATAATACGGTGTATACAAATTACGTTCATAAAATGTATCGTTATCCCCACTTATTATTTAACACACACAATATGCCACTTGGTATGCTGATTCTGTAAGTACATTAGTGATCGACAGGTATTATGTGTCACGTAGAAGTGCGTGTCTTATGACATACAAAACTGTCAATTATTCATCACGCATAGAAATCGACTCTAAACATAGTTTTTTTTACAGCAGTGTTTTACTTTGATTTTTTTTTTCAAAATATATATATATATATTTATATTATACTATCTTTCAATACCCGGCATTACCGAACTTTAATTTACCAGTAATATAATTGTATGAATTATGAATGCAAATAACTTCAGATTGAAAATTATAGTTAATCAAGATATAGTAGTGGTTTTCTACATTATAAAACAAAACTACTAACCAAATTTCATAGTCAAAACTTCAGTGGTTCCAACTAAGTGATTTTTCATTTTTACCTATTTTACTCTTTTTAACACCCATTAAGATTGAATTTTAAAAAATTCTTTCTTAATGGGTGTTTACATCATTATAAAGAATAATCTGATTAAATTTCATACTCATAGTTTCATCGGTTTCGACTAAGTGATTTTTCCCACTTTTACACTTTTTAATCCTTTTAACCTCCTTAGAGGTTGCATTTTGAAAAATCCTTTCTTAGCGGATGCTTACGTCATTATAGCTATCTGCATTCTAAATTTCAGCCCGATTCGTCCATCCGTTTCGGCTAGGTGATGATGAATCAGTCAGTCAGTCGGGACAGAATATATTTTATCCTTATCCTGCAAGTTATATATTATATTTATTTATAAATACATATATTCCAATAGTTTTCTTACAAATCTTTGACTAGCACTGTTTTAAATCTTATGATATAATACTTTATGGAACGTTTGGATGGCTGAGAAAGCAGTTTTCAAGAAAATGAATTTCGTTGCATTTGAAAAATAATTTTGAGTACTAACGAATGACTGCCATGGTGTTATAAATATTATGAATAAAATGTTGACCAATAAAAACAAACTTTTAATTTAAGAGTTCAAAATATTATAGATATAATTAAGTTAAAACAGTACTGAAACAATTTAAAAATACCTATAACAATAATTAACAACATAAATTAAAATACTATAATCATTATAAAATTATTTATTTATAAATAAATATCGTTTATCATTTTGAAATAAATAATTCGATTTGTCACGATTGGTGAGATTTTTATTACAGTTAATATATGTGATGATAAAAACTTTTATAAAAATATTAACATCACTCAAAAGCTCATAATCAAATATTTGATTACTAAGTGGATTTTCATAATACTGATATAGGCAACAAATAAGCCTCATTTTACCTAAACTAATAACTAACATTAAATAAAACAAAGTGTACAAATATATAGTTTTAAAATGGTTTTCTTTTTTTCTCAGAAAATGGTCACTAATAAATTATGAAAAGTAGGTATATTATACCACGTTTTTATTTGTGTACGTTCTATTTTTTCATTTCGATAAAATAACCAATGTATACCCGTGTGCAATAAGTTTCCCCGTATATGTTGTGGTTTCTCCGAGAACTTCGAGCACTTAGGGAAACCACAGAGAAAATCGAAAAATGACCTTTCCAAAGTATAAACCGCTTTTACGTTCAATTTTTAATCGTTCAATAATGCTACAAAAAGACATAGACCAACCTAAAAGAGACCGTACTTCTTGATTCTTTAGAACTATTAGCCGTCGTTTTACACAATTACGCTATATTTACCGATGTATGGTTTATATATGGTGTTTGGTAACGTACGAATTCATTTTGAAAATTATTGTTGAACAAGTCTCGGTAGTTTAAAATTTATAAATGCTCGTTACATATTTTTTATGATCCGGGTTCACGTAAGCCATTACTTTTCGCAAAATTACCTAGACGGCTCTAACACTTCTAGGTCTCAGATAGATATGAGCTGTCTATTTTCTGTAGACATTGGTATCGTCTAGTCCGGTATAGATAGCATAATACTCGTATACCAAACGCGAATTATTTGTATGTTATATATAACATAACAATAATAATATTATATAAAGTGGAATAATGACGTACCTAAGCCCTTTTTGTGGGGAAGGGGACGAGTGAAATTATTTTGCACCTTCTCTTAAAATATAAAATTCCTTATAAAAAGATAGTGTCATAACTAAACAATATTTTTTATAGATTTGGGTTTATAATTGCTTTATTTTAAGACAATTACATATTTTAGGCCAGGTAGCAGACGGAACATGCCTCGCAAGTGGTTACAACATAGATTATTATACTATTTATATTGAAATAAACAATTATAAATAATGTGAATATTTGAACTTAAGGATTATTTTTTCTAATTAAAGTTCTAAGATAATAGAAAATATAAAAGCTGTAATTATATTTTTTAAAAATTACCAACATTTTAAGTTTATAATAATAACAAAATGACTAAAAACTGGTAGTAATGCCCAAAGTGTAAAAATATACAGCCCACAGGGAGGATGCCCCCATCGCCCCTCACCCATATATATGCAAGTCACTGGAGTAGATAAGCGTCTACACAATATTTCGAAAATTTTACGTCAAGGGTCTATGGTGCTGTTGGAGAAATAAACGGATGGCTGTAGATGATAAAACATAAAAGTCGATGTAATATGCGTATTCGCAATACGTACGCTATTCTGCCACGTCCAGGCCGTAGGAATTAAAATGACTTCGACACTTTTGTTTCACCTCGAAACACGTTAAATAATATGATAAACTCCAATCACGCATAATAATATAATATAGTTGTGGACACATGGGCTTAATTTTCCTCCTAACAAGATTTACATTACAAATTTCAATGTAATCACGTTGCGATGAAAGTATCAATTCGTGTTGTACATGCCACGATGCCCGCTCCCGTGGAGTGACGTTGTGTTAGCGGTATTTTTTTTATGGGGGAAAAAAAACCGCGTCGTCAATGGTTTCACATCGATATGTAGGTAAATTATTAAATATGTACATCATTAACTGCGCGCTCTGCGTTTGTGTGTTTAGGGTCGACATGGTAAAGGCTCGATATACGTTTTCGCGTCTGGCAACGGTCGTATTCTGTACGACAATTGCGCTGCAGATGGTTACGTAGGAAACATTCACACCATTGCCATAAGCAGTGTCACCATCGATGGCAAAGCTCCCGAGTACGCGGAAAGATGTGCCGCTGTCATAGCAACCGCTTATTCCGGTGGTATTGATAACGATGTTAAAATCGTAAGTCATACGAAATGAATTATATCATTATATTGTTATATTATATTGTATTGAAAATTACTGTTTTTTTTTTTTTTTTTTTTACGTATAAAAATATTATTATATAATACTTTGTTCGCATGATAAATGACTGCACGCGCGCGCATACGTACTCACATAGTACACATACGCACGACTATATCGCCATGGAAACCGGCCAGAAATATGAATACAACTGCAGTGTATAGTAATAATAATATTAATAATAATAATAATAAAAGGAAATGATTTCGCGGCACGTGTTCGCTATAATATGCCTATATCATAGAACGAGATATGAATTCAATGAAATATCATCATAATCCATTCATATATATAATAAAATGATTATAACCGAAGCACGTAGATAAAATATCCAATCTTATACAAAACTACCATCGCATATGTATATGTATGTACATGTTACATGGACGTATTCAAAGTTGCAAATCCAACAATTTTTTTTTCTTTTTTTCCTAAATTCCTAACGTATAAAAAGTTTAATACTTCTACTGTGGCAGATTGCATAGTATTATAACACTGTGTGCTGATAATACCTAGTTTAATTCATAAAACCACAAACAAAGATTAAGTTTAGGAAAATTGACATTGTTTTAGTTTACTTTTCGTGGGAGATAAGTCGAATCATTAAGCTCGGGTATTTAGCCTACTGCATTAGTTGGCTTTAAACGAAGATAAATCGAAGCACAGTATATTTAATAATAAAAAAAAGTTAGGGTGTTGTGCGCACATATAATTAACTTCGTGCATGATATAGATTATTCGGGCTGGTGTATTAACGCTGAATTATTATAATTTTAAAACATTGCTGCGTTGTGTTCGAAAACAACAGCATATTATATAAATATAAACACGGTTTAGTCATAACGTTAATTTCGGAATGAAAAACAATCCATCCAATTAAAAAAAGCTCGTCTGAAAAACAAATTCGCTGTAGATTCTTTCCGTAAAAAGTGCTGATTACCGGAGTAGTCATGGTAACAATAATTAAATAACAACGAAAGTAATGTTTTTACCAAAAACACAAATACAAGTAGGAATCGATGTAATTTAAAGTCTCTATATAATTTTTATCTTGATTGCCTACTTGTTTATTTGTTTAGTTGGTCTGTTCATATTACATATATTCTTATAATTAACAAACATTCGGTAATATCGGAATATCGATTGTACCTAATTATCGAGCTTCTAGAAAATTGATTCGTTTCTAGGCACATTAAACGTAATAATTATACGCATGGTGTAACTAACGTGGGATAGTAATCCATTTTAGTAATTATTTTATAATATGCAAGTATCAATGTAATAAAAAAACACATGAGCCATGACAATACAAATTACAAATTACGCATGCACAACGCAAACGAATAAAATGAATAATGAATTCTAGAAATATTTTACTGCTGGTCAGGGGGTAATGATGGTTCAATTACGCTGATAACTCACTGTTATTATTTATATTCGGGACTATTTTTGTCAGTATACAAACGGTTTTCAAAATGAAACTATTGTTTTTACTGATCAGAACCTATAGCACTTCAGGGGGGAGGGGGTGTCCCCCAACTATTGGTTTCGGATGCGGTGAATAATCTAACAATGGTTGTGTAACGATTGAACCGTTTTGAATCCAGATTACGGCGGATATCAATAACACGTGTACGCTCTCGCATACCGGCACATCGGCCGCAGCTCCATTAGCGGCAGGAGTTATAGCTCTAGCTCTCGAAGCCAAGTAAGTTTTTTCTAATCTTTTGTCCGTCGATTACCTATAAATGCACCGATGCAGGCGAATAGTTGTGTAATGATTTAAATCAAAGGGATTAAGGAAATTATTGAAATTCACTAACGATACATACCTTATATTAAATGGATTTGCTACCAATGGAAATATTTTTAAACCAAACAATAATAATTGCATTGAAATATCTTCATGTGCACATTTAAAACATTTATCCGGGTTGAATTGATTAATAATTTTAATATCGGTAATTCTTTATTATGTACATAATAATAATACTTATACATTAATCATTATGTGACAAATGTTTAAATGTTTTTTTTTTTACTTATTGGTCAGTATAGTGGTAATTTGACTTGGAGAGATATCCAATATTTGTTAGTGAGAAACTGCGAAGTAGAACCTGTGTCGAAAAATTCGGGTTGGTCTACAAACGCTGCCGGATTTCAATTCAATCCCCAGTTCGGATTTGGATTACTGAACGCTTATAAATTAGTAAAAGAAGCTATACACTGGCACACTGTACCAGAGAAAAGTATATGTGCTGTAGATTTCAATATTCAGTAAGTCATAAATTCATAATGTTACAATTGCTTTTACATAGAGGACATAAATTCAATTGTTTATTGTTTTAAATTAATAATAATTTTTAATCTCAAAATGGGATGTTTGAAACGCAGTATTTTCTCCGCGTAAGAAATTAAAGTACTATACAAGTTAAAATGCATCTTTTAAATTATTCATAACACTTGTACTATTTTAAAACCATTTTGTAATAATGTTTTATATATTGCGAAGCATAGATTTATAATTCTTACCATAGATATTGATTTAGTAGTTACGTCATAAAGTAAGTTAGATTATATTATCTAGAAAGTAGGAAGTAAGAGTAGGGCCTGAAGGCATGACGTATATAGACAATATGGTAGAAGAAACTGTTATCCTTACCACACGTTTAATGAAATAATCCGCTATTGTACAAACATAATATAGCATAGCAAATAAAATTACTGTAATGAGTATCTAAAAATTCCAAAAACATATTACAATTATAACAGTAATTTAAACATTTTCTTAAACGTCGAACGGACTTATAGTTTTTAACCAATATTTTATAATATCTAATATAATATTTTATATTTCATAATATTTATTAATCGTATTTAACAGTCGAAAATTATCTTTTCAGGCGTGTAAAAATTATATATTGTATTTTATAGTTTTATAAAGAAATTACTTAATACGCTTATTAACGCATAATTATGGGATTAAAAAAATTATAATACTTACGCATAAATTAAATTATTTTTGGGTACTTCAATACAATTTAGTATTTTCTGAGTGTATTAACGTAGTATCTAATAGTGTTTTTTCTATTTATTAAAAGTAATAATCCAAACTGTGAATTGAGTGTTGGTAATTCATTGGTTTTGAATGAACATATTACACAATTATTTACTATTTTAAACATTAAATATATTATGAATAATTTTAAATTATTAAAGAAGGCTGATTACTTTGAGCACACTGACATTTTTTTAAAAAATTATTTCGGGATTGATGTTTTGAAGTATAATAATAGCTTAAATAAACAGAAGTTTCTAAAATAATTTTAATTTAGTGACAATTTAAAATATTTTGGCCGAGCCTGGGAATTCCAGTCCACAGTGATTACAGATGGGTGTAATAGACGCATTCAAAATTTAGAACATGTGCAACTATGCATGACTATTCGGTACCCAAAACGTGGTATGATCGAAGTGGATTTGCGATCCCCAAAAAGTTAGTACGTCTTATACTGTTAATGCGATAAAAACCATATACATTTGATGAATTAATGAATTAATGAAATAAAAACCATATCAATTTAATTAATTTAGTATTAAATAGTTTTATTTTTTTTAGACACAACGTGTGTGATGATGGAACCTAGGCCCCGGGATATGTCAGACGAAGGATTCGTAGAATGGAAAATCAAGTCGTTGCAATTTTGGGGTGAAGATCCATTTGGAGAATGGAAAGTCATTGTTAAAGATGAAGTAAGATAATATGAAGAGATTATTTAATTTTAAGTACAAGTTTGTAAAATGTAAATTAACAAATAAAAATAAAAATCATACACTATACCTAAATATAAACATTTTTTTTAAAAAAAAATACCATCTACATATCTCACCGATAAATGTGCACCTCGAAACTATAATAAATAGTTTTATTGTCAAAGGTTTTAATAATTATTTTCCAATTTCTTCGCCTGAGATAAATAGGTAGTAGGTTCAAAAATCGCTGAAGTAAATTTCTGATTTAAAATGCGGGAATTCCTATTATAAATTCCAAGAAAGTGGCGTGTACATCTTTAATGCTCGACAATGATTTAGATGTTTATGTCATGACGGTTCACATGGTCATTTATTTTTTGTTGAATTTAAACACTCAGTGTTTTCTTTGGAAAAAATAAAATAAAACGGTTTACGTTTAATGGAATAAATTGTATAGAATTCAAAACAACGTCATGTTAAGCCATATTGTAATTTTGCGTAATTGTTCCATTAGTGAATAAACAATTATTAAAGTAATAATGAAAAAAAAATTGAATATAAATAATAGCATTTAAAATGGATGCATATAACTACAAAAATAAAATTAATTTCATGACTAATTATCAAACATTATTTCTGATATAATATAAAGAATAAGATTAAGCAATGAGTAATATGTTTTAAAAGCTCTAAAATATAAGCGATTTGTATAATTTATATTTGGCTAATTTAAATTTTTCAGACTTCTGATTTATATGGTGGTTTAACTGGATCAGTAGAAAAACTTAGATTAATAATGCATGGAACTGAAGAACGTCATTATTAAATTAGGAAAATAAAAACAACCATGAAGACTCCTCACATAGTATTCAATCAATGCATGTTTTTTTTTTTTTTTTTTTTAAAACAAATAAAACAATACATTAATTATTGTGTAAAATGTTGTCTCAATATTTGTAGTGCAGTAAGTGTAGTTATACGACGCATAGTATTAAATACTACACAGAAGTAGGTACATCGAAAAATAACAATTAGTGTTGAGAGTAATATTGGTACATTAACCATAACGGGTTAAAAAGTTATTACAGTAAAGCAGATTATTATCGGTATTTCATTTTTAATGCGGCATTTTAATAATAGCTAGTATACTCGTGTACATTTTTATTCCAATACTTGAATATAAATTGAACTGTATATAATACCGATATAAAATTACATCATTTTACTATAAAAAATTATTTACGTATTTAAATGTATTGTCTACATAATGCCACAAAAAATCAAAAGTTCAAAACTTTAAACTACAAAATATGAAAAATCTTATAGTTATTGATAATATTATTAATAAATAAGCAAACTACAAACGATATTTATAAATTATTATTATGAACCGTATAAATTATGCTGAATTCGTAAAATGTTATCAGGTGTTTTTTTTTTTTTAATATTTTATCAATAATATCATGGTTCTCATTCATTTAATTTTATTGTATTAAACATGAATCATAACTGTTATTGTTTTCAATTTATATTTGAATTGATAAATTATTAAAATTTTTTTTCAAAGCTATATTTCCAGACAATAACTCCGTATTGTTATGATAAATCGAAATAAATAACTCAGGTACCTACTTGCGAAATTGTCGATACGTAATGTACATTTTATAGAGAATTCCATTTGATTTTTTAACAAGGTCAATTATTAAAATATTGTATATTTTCTTAATCAGAATGTTGTGTTTTATTTTAAATATCCACAATATTATTTCAGTTTTATTTTTCAATCGTACTTTTATCCCAGGTTATATCAATTTTTTTAATTCTCTATTTATTATTGACTATTGTTTACTTCTTACAACCGAATAAATAAATATATTATAACAATCATAATAAAATGTCAGTTTTAATAATAAACTAGATATTTGTATTAAAATATTGTACAGAGGTATAACAACTTTTAACTTATGCGTGTACAATAAATAACGTGGTTGATGTTATGGACCTACAATATGCCAGGGGTGTAACTATGGGTGGTAAGATTTGGGGTATAGATTTCCCGTGTGTCATATTTATGTACTGTTGTGATACAAAATACAAGTTACTAGGTACAAAAAAAAAAAAGGTTTTAAATGTTAATTGTGTTATTGTATTATTATTTTATTATACGGGTAGATAATCTGCAAGATACCAAAATAAATAGCGGATTTCATTTATGTTGTTATCTCTAATATTTATTTATTTATTTATAATAAGAGTGCCTGTCACATGCAGTGTAAATTAATATTTAACTTTACCCTTAGTACCATTGATTAAATATATAATAATAATTAGATGTATGATATCATAGTTAAATATATATTATACAATGTTTTATCAATGAATCAACATAATCAATGGGTCCAACGTGTATACCACCATTGTTGTAGATTGCAAAAATGTAATTTTAAAATTTATGTTGGATATATTTATTTCATATTTGTGATACATTTGATACTTGAGCTATGTGACGATACACGATCATTATGAACTCACGTCGTTGCACCACACACAAGTTGATATTTGATAAGTGTTAAAACGCTTGGTTCATACAAAACCTCTCTGAGTTTTATGTGAAGGGTTATTTTTAAATAACAGCCCTACAATACGTTAATGTAAAAAGACGTAAATTACAAACGATTCGGTCTGAAAATAATTTATATTCATCGATTTTCATCAAAACGTACATGTAAGTGTCGACCGTCGTGTCCGATACGTATCGAGCTCGTTAGCGTTGTCTCAACAGCCATGCCGTTTCACTGTCATAAAAAAAGAAAATTGTTTTCATTAAAATTAAATATTATATAATTACATATAAACAGATCTCGCAGCAATAACGTTTCAAAACGTTATTTCTCATCATCGTTGACATCTTTTTCGTCTCCGAAAGCGAATTATAAAAAAAGTTGAATTTTTGTTCTTCCAAACCGATATGCCTCACTGTCTGAGGACATCTCCTGCCTAAGACGAAATCGTGTTCGACCAGAATTTTATACCAGATGACAATCAATAAAAACATTTTCAACCTTTGGGTGCTGAAGCGCGATCTAATTTTCATCTTGGGATCAGATGGCTTTATTCTCTCAATCTCAAAATATTTCCTAAAAACTAAAGCATGGAACAGCAGTTTACATAAAACAATTTTGGATTATCTCATAAGTTTAGATAATCTATTATTCCACTCATTTACATTACGCATCACCCGTCTAATCAAAACGATAATTCGTTATCTGTATCGTATCACTTCCATTGATGATATCGAAACAACCATAAGTTAATTGAATTTCAGCGTTCTTCATGTTGAAAACATTTTGAAAAAGACTATCGAACTGCTTCAGGCCTCAGTCACTATTCTATATAAATCTCGATAACAATGAGTTTAATAGTAATATGTATTCAAACTGACAAAACTCCTTCACTTCAGAATTATCGCTGAAAAATCAAGAGAAATACAACATTAGCCACAATGTATGCGGTACCCATCATATGCTACAATCATAGCTACGAGTACACTAGAAACATTCTCAGATATTACTCCTCTCTTTACACTGCGCTAAATGTGGCCAGGTTCACCTGATCGTAGATTGCAAAAAGTAACGCGATTTACCGGCAACATGTGCTCTATGTTTCGGCGCTCACAACGCCAATTATAAAGGTAGCCCTTTCTACAAAAAGGGCATTTTGGCTCATAACAAGAAACCTCTTCTCGGTACAAACAGGCATAAAATCAATGGAAAACTCAAAATTTTTAAAGCAACGCCACTTTAAACGAAAATACTTCTTTAGTAAATAGGTTAAAAACGTTATCGCAATTTGTATTGAATTTAAATTCACTAATTAGTCTATTGATTTCTTTTTTTACTGATAATTAACATAAACGTCATTATACTCCATGATGATTATCCTCTCCGGTTTCTTAATCTATTTTTATTATAAATATATAGATTATAATATCACGTTAGTCGTTAATTATATCTTTATGTTTTGGATAATAATTGTATTAGCATTTTATTTATTGTACGAGTATCAGAAAAGTGTCGAATATTATTTCGTACCTCATTATAATTTGTAAATATTACATATGTTTTAATCTATGTATGCTATAAGCTTAATTACCCATAACTATAATAACTAATTGAGACAAGCTAATAAAAAAAAAAATTATAATTTATTAAACATTTATCGTATACCACGTGAGTCGAATATAACAGCTGTTGACACGTATGCACTAATGACCATCGCATGATTATTTGTACTCTGTACGCATAGTAGCGGGAGGTATCCCTTTCAAGTCAAATGTCCTTGGATTGGTGCAAACACCATGTGTATCGGGTGGCAATGCGGGTATACGCACATTATCACAATGTTCCTTTAACATTTATAATTTAATATAAAACAAATTGATTATACAGCCGTTCATACTGTATTACCGTGTATGTATGTATATATATATATATGTAGCCATGCAGGTTGCCTAAATCAAATTATGGTTTGATTAAACAAGATTGAACTATTTCATTTACAAGATTGAAACGCAAATTTCTTCAAATAATATTGACATTTTATTCAAATCAGTAAATTTAGTAAATTACTTTCCGGTGCAGTGCGACGGATTTCCCGTAGTAAACTACTACGTTATGGCGGTGTCGATTCGCTTAAAACACAGCCCGGGACTGGATTATTGTGCGATGACAATTTTTCAAAATCTGCCCGAAGTGTTTTTGAAAACATTGGAATTAAAATCTATTTTAAAGTTAACTACAGTTATGTTAAAAACAATAGTGTACCTTCAACCTTATACACCAACACTGTATGTATTAATAATTATTTAACTGATTATAACAATATTAATTACGATAATTATATACCATTTTTTATATATCGTAAAGCAAATAAAATAATAATTTCAATTTTATGTCATTAATGTTGCACGGGTAATTAAATTTATAATATCGGCTGCAACTCAGATAAGACATATTCCATAATATGCACAACTACCTACCAATTATTCACTACGTTTATAAAGTTAGTGTTAAGTAGATATAAAATCTTGCAAGCCAAAACTTTTGACAGTTTAACATGATTTCGAAATATTTTTGGTTTCTTAATATTCATCAATATTGGTACAACCATATAATTGTACTTTTAAAACAGTTTTAATATCTGAAGTAATAAAAAATATCTCAAAAAAAAAAATTAATGTCAAATAAAAATTTGCTAGATTCATTTAAAATCTCAAACATTGTCTTCAATTTTTATTATAAAACGTACAATATGTTTATTATTATATTGTGGTAAAGAATTAAAATTCAGGTACCTAGTATATTTAGTCGTTTGTCATTAGTAATGGTATTATTTTGATTTAAACCAAGTAAGTACTTACTATATAATATTATAGTCTATAGTGTTGTCGAACTGTCTATAATTTTTATTTTATTTTTTTTAATAACCCAAAAAAAATAATGAAATAAAATTTCTAGGTAAGTATCAGAAACAGAAAATTATAAAGATTATTTGGATTTAGACGAAACATTTTGAAATATTTAATCATAATAAAATGTAATTGAAATATCATACATTTTAATTACAAAACACAAAAGGATTAAAGGACTGAATATTACTTAAAACAGTAACGCAAAATGAAATTAAAAATAAATAGATATTTTAAAATAAAAATAAGAATTGATATTTTGTGAATAAAATACTTCAGAAACAAAAAAGTTTCATCATTTTTATATTTTTAACTTTAACTATTAATTACAACATAATTATAAAATAATTGCACATATTTTTTAAAAATATTTAATAATTTATTTATTTAAAGTTTAAATTCTAAAGTCTATAAACAGTAGAACAATTGTACAGATTTTAATCTTGTTTAAAATGTTTCATTTATATTATAAATATTCATACTCATTATTATTCAGGTAAGATTTTTACCTTAAGAATATTATACCAATTATTGTAACTATGTAATATGTATATTATGTAACTATATGAAATTAAAATTACAAATTATTAATTGTATCACATTAGCATAAAGTATGCTGTATTGTTATAATAATAATATGGGATATTTTGAAAGATGCTTTACTAAGTATTTTCTAAAATCTTAACTACTATCGCAAACCTTGATTGGTGCTTCATAATAGATACGCCTAAGTCTAAGTAGATAAAATTTAAATCAAATTTCAATATAAAAAAAATTTCGAAAATTAGTATATAAAAATACCTAAATCTCAATTCCGAAACTATCATCTGATGCTGAAATAACATTGAAAATTTTAAATCTTACGATTTTCCGTTCAAGTATTAGTTGTGCGATTGATAAGTAAAATTAAAGAAAAAACTGTATTTATTTATAAAAAAATTTCTATATTGATAAAAAAGGATGAATTATTTTAAATTATATTTAATTTATTTATATTGTTGTGTGAAGGAAAGTCATCGTTTTTATATTTATAAAAATAAATATATGTATTTTTGTGATAAATTAATTTTGTTGAACTATTGAATAAAAGAAAAAAATGTATATAGGTATACTTAAAAAATGTGTTAAAATTACTTTTCTGTGAATATTTTAGTGTTAACAAAACAAAAGAACGGGTGGGCCTCGCTTTGCTGTACTGTTGGGGGTGGAGTGTACCTCGTTTATAGGATAGGTCATTATTATAATGGATTTGTTAAATTTGAATGCAATGATAGATATCATTGTATACGAATAACGATTCTGAACGGAGTTAATATGTTTGTCTAAAATGTGCATATAATAATATAGTATTTTACATTTAAATTGAATTATAATGCAATTTCGTAAAAATTTAAATTTAAAACAGTCATAAAATTTTTCCCCTTAAGTCTGGTAGAATTTTTTTTATATATTTTTGAAGGTAAGCTTATGGACAACTTAATATTAAAATTATGAACCTTATGTATAAACAGAAAAAATGTTATAAATTTTCAACTACAAAATAACTTGTAAATTATCGCAATTTTAACATATTTTATACAAATTTGAACTTTATAGGCTTATAAAAAAAATTTGAGTGAAACCATCTCCAAAATTTTTTAGTGACAATAATTTTAAATTATTATAAACCTTTCACTAAATTTTCAAGAGTTTTCGGTCAGCCAATTAAATTTTATAAATGTTTAAAAAAAAAATATTTACAAAAATCTAAAAATTTAAATTATCTATAAATAAGTCAAAAGATGTCAAAATACTTTGAAAACTTAACTATGTATAGAAAACACCAATATAAAGATTTGGTGAAAATTTCAAGTTTTTGCGGTGGTTTTTCGTTTTTGAGTTAGAGCATTTAAAAAAAATGTATTTTGTAAAAACGTGATTGTGCGTAAAATTTCCTGTTTTTTCGTAATTTTTTTATCGTTTTTTTCAATTTTTTAAAAATGTATTGAAAAAATTGTATTTTTGACTTGCCCAAGTACCATCTACATTCACTTTTCTTTCCGAAAAGTTGCTGTATAAGCAAATCAAAGCATTTTTACTGCAAAAAAAGTTGTCGTCAAACACAAAAAAAAAAAAAAAACACACATCATTATAAAATCAATAGATTCCATCACTCCGTTCAGAATCCAAAAGTGTGGGGGCATAACTTTTAATGTTAGTTTAAAAAAATATTCTAAATAGAACCCAACAATTTATTTGGTGTTTTTACACTTTAAATAATAAAAACACAATTATTTTAAATATTTTAAACTTTATTCGTTAGCTACCCGGTGCTGAATCAACAATAGGAACTTATTCTTTGATGATTCAAACAACCGTAGTATACAATACACAGAGGATTAGGAAGTATTACATTATATGTAGTAAGCATTATATTTAAAGTAACATTGCCGTCTTGGGAGGGATTATGATATCTTCAACATAACTGTATTTTATTATTTTATTTAAATACAAAATATTTATACGACATATATATTTATATTTATACATATATATATAAATATTTATATTTAATCATTCCAAAGAATTGTGGTTATTTGTATAACGTTTGATTTTTTCAATCGTTATGGAATCAATTGTATACACTTTATACACTTAATATTTTGACAATTAAAATTTAAAAGCTAAAATTATACATTTTTATTCAGTTGAAACCTATTCGATTTAGTCAACGACCTCTCATCAAAATCCCAACATTTTTGTATGAGTTATAAGAATTTCAGATGAGGACATTTTCTTATACGGGAGTATCGCACTGAGAAAATCATTTATTTTCATCTGTAATAAAAATACAATATTTCCTAAGAAAACGCAAAGTACATTGTGATCATCACGGTCAGAATCCTGGTCAACTTAGCACCTATAACAAACCTTTAAATCCTTTATTTCGGGTTTTTTTTTTTTTTAGAAAAACATATTGCAAAATGTAATACACCTTATACCTTATTAATAATAACTAAATTTAAATCATCCAGAACCAAAAGTCTAGATAATAATAATTGTAATTAGTTTTCGACTTTAACAGACAATAGCATGATAACGATAATAATAATTAGTAATTATTACAACGATAATGTAGTACATATATGCGTATGTATCAAAGCTATACGAAAAATGTAAAATTTATATTATAATTAATATTTTAATAAGAACGCAATAAATATCACACTGAACTTTTGACAATACAAATATGTATATTTTAATGTATACAAATACGTATATTATACGTAATATGTTTTATGATAATGAAAGAAAAAGGCAACAATAGTACAATATTCGTACAAACTCTGGACCCAAGGGCAACAGCTGGTCCACCCGTGGTCTCCACCGACTCAAGCCGGTTTCTCTTATCATCGAATAACAGCTACTGAGCATATTATTGGGCTTTGGATATTAAAACATTTATAAAAGATAAGGTTGGTTGTAATGGTGGATCTAGGATTTTCTCATGGGGGGGGGATATAAAATATTTTTGTACATAATATGTAGGTATATAAGCTGAATTAGTTCTTAAAAGTTTAGTTCTCCACAACTTAAACTCTGAAGTAGCTGTAGTAACATTGTCATCAACCAATGGTGAATAAAACTCCAATGGATTTTGGAAACTATTTCGTTCTTCAGATGACATACATGTATTTGTTGTAAATAAACATTCAAAACCTTTACAATTAAAAATACATTCGAGTCTGGGTTCATCAGTTGATAAGTAAGCACGTCCGCTCATATGCGTTCCGTTATCTATCGTACGTTTCGGGTAATGCGCGTTTCATGTTAATCATCGCAACAAGCGTTATGCAATAGTTAAATATTATTATCATAGACGATAAAGGCCCGAGTATGGAAATACTCGTAAGCCCGCATAAAATACAAATAACAACAAGTCTAGTGCAAAACGACATTTATCCTCCACGTCTTCGTCACCCAAGGTAGAGGAAAAAAAGACAAAAACTCAATTTAAATCACCTAATCGATATGCAGTACTAGAAGTCAATGAAACACCCGACAACGACGTTTTTTCTTCACCTAATAATACTGCTGTTATCCAACAACAACAATCCCAATTAGATAAAGACAAAAATGAAGACATTTATGACAAATCATCTGTCATTCACGTAAAAAATGTAAAGAACATTAATATATTTACAAAAGAAATATCAGCCCTGACGGAGGTTAATGGATTTTACTGTAAGTTGAAAAAATATTTTCTAAATATTTACCCCAAGGGACCCGACAATTTCAACACTATCGTTAATTTCCTTAACAACAAGAATCTCGAATATCATTCATTTTGTCCACCTTGTGCACGACCTTTCAGGGTCGTCATTAGAAATCTGCACCATACAACTCTCACCGACAATATTTCAGATGCTAAACTATTCCACTCAGTTCAATATATAACAAACATCACAAAGAATAAAATACCTTTGCCACTTTTTGCCGTGAGTCTTCACACAAATACAAACAATAACAAGATCTTCAATATTTTTAATTTATTGCATACAGTCGTCTCAATAGAAAAACCATTTAAAGTGAACCATGGACCTCTTCAATGTCATAAATGCCAATCATTTGGACACACAAAGAACTACTGCAAGCCTCGCTGCGTTAAGTACGGTGAAAATCTCCCGTCTTTGGAATGCACTAAAGATCGCCTCCTTCCAGCTAAATGTGCCTTATGTTCGGGGCCCCACACTTCTTCATATAAAGGATGCCCAGTTTTCAAGAAAATGGACTCCATCACTCACAAATCAACCACAACAAAACGGATCCCACCGATGCCTCCTACTCAAGTTTCCTCCATGCAACCTCGTTCTCACAAATTGATTTACGCCGATATCACGGCTAACCAGTTACCAGTCATATCATTAGAAAACCAAATAATAACTAAATTTCTCGATGAATTTAAAGCAATTATTAATCCATTAATGTCACTTTTAACCTAATTAATTTTATCTTCCTTCCTTGCATATTCACACTATACACCATCCTTATTATGTTCCACCTCACAATCAAAACCTATATATATAGTTAATTATTCCAATTAAATTTTATCATTATTCCACCTTTTATCTACCTATCACATCTGTATGTTTGATTATTTTATATCAAATTTATTTAAAATAGCATTTAACCGTAACAATTTATCTATTAAATATACTTCTGGTAATTGTCGAGTTATAATTTTATAATGCAGAAAGCTCTAAATTAAAATATATATAAAAAAAAAAATACATTAAAGTCACTAGGTAGGTATCTAATAACAAAAATTCTATATTTACCTTCAAGAACTTGCTTATGTGCCAGAAATCTTAATTTTAATTGTGATATATTTATTATTTACAAGTATACAAATAAAAAGATAATGAAATACATTTTTGTTCCTTTTAATGGACATACTTTTAAGACAAACATTGAAATTAAAAATTCAGTATCAATTGCATTTCTTAACATTTGAGCATCAAACGAATCTTTTCATTCCGATATTTCGTCCAAAAAAAGCATAACATATGGTAGTAATTCAGAGAAATCATTCACTGAATCATATCTTTGTATCCATCTAGTTGCACAAAGTCTTTTTAATTTTTTTATTTTTAAATTTGTATTTGGGTGTATTAAAAAAAGTATACATTTTTTCAATAACTCCTAGATAATTTCTTATTTGTTGTATGTCACTGGCTGTTGAAACTGCGAGATTTAGTGAATGAGCAGCACAATATACATTACATTATATACAACTTTAGGATATTCAGTTTGAAAATACAGTTGTACACCTCGATATTTTCTACTCATGTTACTGGCCCCATTATAACCCTGTCCTATTAAGTACTGACAATCCAAGCCACACTCAATTAAACCTGAAGAAATAATTAAAAATCTATAGATGATTATAGCTATAATTTAACTATTCTTAATTATTATTTCTTATACCATTTAGTGTTAGCAAATAGATTTTGCAGATGTATCCCGGGTCATGATATAAGTACGAGCCACGAAGTGTGTATCCGTGATTTGATATGAAGTTAAATACGTGTATCCTCCTTGATTATACGAAATAATAAAAAAAAGTTTTTATTTCAATTGAGATGTTGAAAACATTTAATGCAAAACTTTTTTTTTAACCCACGGCCCACGGGGGGGATTATCCCCCATATCCCCCCCCCCGTAGATCTGTCACTGGTTGGTTGTGACAGACGTAGACGCACTACAAGTACTACACCATAATGCAATAAAACATAAATATAGACTCAGAAGTTGTTGAAGTTTCATATTGTTCTGCATTCACTCGATTCATAGAAGATCAATATCAAGTTAGATATTTGAGATATTTTCAACAGTGAGTTTAAAAATAGAAAATTTAAATTGCACAGATTACATATTTCGTTGATTTTAAGTAAAGATTAAATTTCTTACGTCTTTCTTAATTGTCATACGCATGTTAAGCATATTAAACACGCTCTGTAACAACTCTGAAGACATCAGCTGACATCGAAAAAAAAGATTTTATCGGTAAAAGAATCTTTTGTCAAACGTATATGAAAACATATTTTTTAAACTATATTTTCAATTGAATAAAATGTCAAAATGCCAACCAGTTAAAATGTATAATTTTTTCGTGGATATTTTGTCATTATTTTAGTCTTTAACTTTTGAGCTCTAGTCATAACTGATAAACAAAACCAATATGATTTGAGTATCTATAGAATTAGTTAACTGTAATTCCTTCAAGGAATAGAGCACTCGTGTGTTAATAGTTTTATCAGGATCTTAAAATGAACTACGCTAATGGCGAATATATTATAGTTGGAAATAAATACTAAAACACAGGTGGGATTTTTCGGCCAACGAGTGCGCACATACATCATTCGTGTTATAAACTTGCTGAGCATACAATTTAAAATCTATCCTTATTTCACCATAGTAATGAGTCATACCTTAAAACATGTTTGGTATGTGGGTACAGAATGGTCAAATAACTCGGTTACGATCCCCAGGGGAAACGTAATTTATCTTCTTCGTCTACTTCCCCAGACCCCGTTGACAAGAAATCAAAAACTTTTGTTTCCCCGAATCGGTTCGTGGTTCTTCGAGACAATTATGAGTCAGGTGAAACTGTATTTATTCCACCTAGTAATCAATCTCTAGAATCAGCCTCTAACTAACGTCACGAAATATTCTCAACTAATCAAAAACATTTCAATATTTACAATTTTCAATAAGAAATTAATTCAATTCACGTGTATTAATGGGTTCACATACACAACCATATCATTTTTTTTTAAACATTCGACTTAATGAAATATTAGCCAATGCTAGAATAATATTCGATTATTTTAAGACTTCTGATACCGATTTTCATACTTGTTGACTGTTGCCCACTTAACTCACGTTCATTTAGGGTAGTAATAGAAACATAAACTATTCAATACTGCCCTCAGATATAGTATAATATATAATATTCTAGACTGACAAATCATCTCCGTTTTTTGATTTGGCTCTTACTCAAAAACCAAAAATTGTAAATACTTGAACTTTTCACTAAATGTTTATATTAGAGTTTTCTGTATATTGTTAAATTTTTTTTGTTAAATATTTATTATTATTCAAAAAGTATAAGTCACAAAAACTTGAACTTTTACCAATTGTTTATATTGACATTTTCTTTAGATTATTTTTTTTTTCAAAATATTATACTGATTTTTAATCAATTTATAGGAATTTAAAGTAACTATAGTGTACTCTTGATTATCCGCGGCATAGGGTGGCCTGACATCCACGGATAAACGAATTCCGCAGATATTCTGCAAAATTAAATTTTATAATAAAAAATAAATTGAAAATTGAAATTTTTTTTATTTCTGTAAAAAAAATTATAGTTATTATAAAAAAGATACATATAATGTATGTATGATAAAAATTAATAAAAATTATAAATTATTTACATGCAAAAAATCAGTCGCAAGTTGTTATTTCTTCTTTTTAACTTGTGGTTGAAGTTTTTAACAAAATGTTGTCACACAGGGTTGTATCGTCTTGTTTTTCAAGATATTGAATTCACAACTCAATTAAACCGATATTGATTTATAATGTAAAGAAATATATATATATATATATATATATATGTATACATATATGTATGTAGATGATTCCGTGGAAGACAGCGGATAGTCCACTCGCGGATAATCGACAGTACATTGTATTCGGGTTTTCTGAAATTTTTATTTATAATGGTTGAACAAAATACTCGAAAATTTAATAGAAAATTTTGCAGAAGTTGTTTTTACTGTCATTCAGATTTAAAAAATCCATTATTATAACTTATAAACCTATGAATCCTATGAACGAGGTGCACCATGCACTCCACTCCCTAATGTTCAGCAGAGCGAGTCTCCGTCTGATTCGTGTTTTAGATTCTGAACGGAGTGATAGAATCCATTGGTTTTACAATGATGTGTGTTTTTTTTGTTTTTTTTTTTATTTTTTTAATTTTTTTTTAAATTTTTTTTCATTTTTTTATTTTTTTGTGTCTGGGAACATGATTTTTGGTAGTTAAAATGCTTTGATTTTTTTAAACAGCACTTTTTCTGAAAGGAAAGTGAATGTAGATGGTATTTGGGCAAGTCAAAAGTCCAACTCTTTCAAAACTTTTTTAAAAAATCGAAAAAAACGATAAAAAAATTACAAAAAAACAGGAAATTTTACGAAAAATCACGTTTTTACAAAATACATTTTTTTAAAATGCTTTAACTCAAAAACGAAATATCGCAACAACTTGAAATTTTCACTAAATTTTTATATTGATGTTTTCTATACATGGTTAAGTTTTCAAAGTATTTTGACATATTTTGACTTATTTATAGACAATTTAAATTTTCGATTTTTGTAACATATTTTTTTTTTTAAACATCTATAAAATTTAATTGGCTGACCAAAAACTTTTGAAAATTTAATACAAGGTTTATAATAAGTTATAATTATCGTTACTAAAAAATGTCGGAGATCGTTTCACTGAAATTTTTTTTATAAGCCCATAAAGTTCAAATTTGTATAAAATGTGTCAAAATCACGATAATTTGCAAGTTATTTTGTAGATAAGAATTCATAAAATTTTTTCTGTTCATATCTAAGGTTCAACATTTTAACACTAGGTTATCCATAAGCTACTCTTCAAAAATTTTTAAAAAAATTTCTACCGGACCAAGAGGAAAAAATTTTATGACTGTTTGAAATTTAAATTTTTACGAAATTACATTATAATTCAATTTAAATATAAAATACTATAATATTATATACATAAACATTTTAGACAAACATATTAACTCCGTTCAGAATCGTTATTCGTATACAATGATATCTATCATTGCATTCAAATTTAACAAATCCATTGTAATAATGACCTATCCTATAAACGAGATTCACTCCACTCCCAACTGTACAGTAAAGCGAGGCCCACTCGTTCTTTTTTATTTGTGTTAACATTGGATTGTGATGTTGGCAAAATGTTTTTAGATGGTGTATGTTTTTTTTTTTAGGCACGTTAAGTGATGAAAGACACAAAACTAAAGGATTTAGTACTTATAGGATTACCGTCGGATTCCTCAGGGTACTCGTCTACGTAGACATTGCTGACAGCAAAGGAGCCGAATATTTAACAAGAGTCTATTATTCTCCCTAGTCATCGCAGAAACAATAACTGAAATTCCGCAGTTTTCGATCTTACATTATTTTTCTACAATTCACTCGCCCGAGTTCATCAAATATTTATTTTTATTATCTTTATAATTATTTTATATTATTTCTTTATTCATTAACCAGGAATTCTTAGTTTTCATGAGCTGATACGATTTTTAAAAAAACCTACAAATCCAGACTCATTATCTAGTAATATGTTACCTATTATTTATTTATTTTAATCCTTCTTTTATCATCGAACATTTAAACGAAATATGATTTGGCTCACAGGTCGTAATTGTTCATCACTGGACTAGAACACGTTAATTGGAAGCATGACTACAAACTCGTCTAAGTGACCTTTAGCCTACGCACATTCAGATTGTGTTTTCAACCCAAATAATATTCAGATGGTAAGCATTTGTGCTAAAATGTATAAGCATCTTCAAGGATTATAAAAGTATCTTTTAAATTTACAGTAATATTCGTGATTTAGAGAATTTATCCTTTCAACCCTTTAATGTTGAATTGGAAAATGTGGTTGAAATTAAAATATTTTTTGTTTTAAACAGCGGTTTTTAAACTTTTTTGGATAGATTTTAAATATGGTGTACTACAAAAATCTTGCAATATACATACAAATGAACACTAGTAAATCTAATTTTATCTTCATGTGAACCAGGGTGCCCCTCAAATGAACTCGTATTGCCCTTGACTATTGAGGCACCATGGTGTGCAGTTTACATAGATTTACAGATTACCAGTTTTGAATTAACGATGTTTCAACCTAAAAGTTATAAAATTAAGTTACTTTTATGTATCGGTATTAGAGGAATAAGAAGTAACTGATAATTAATTATGGTATACTAAGAAATATTGTAATTTATAGGCCCCTATTACTAATTAAATGTCATTTTTATATTGATAGTATTATATTTAGTCTTGCTATAATGCTAAAAATGAATAGCCAGTATTAATAAAAATAAAATTTCTTAATGAATATTTATTGTAATTTATTATTCGGACGGGTTTTTCATACTACAACAGCTTCAATTTTCAATATAATGCATTTACGTTTCAATACAGTTTCTCGGTATAACCGTGGGTATTTATTTATTATTAGGTAATTGTAGCTCGGTTATCAAGAACAATCTTGAACGCCACAAGCAGAATTGTTTAATGTTAGTATTCAGTATGATTTTTGCCTTTAATGGAACACAATATCGATTGTTCAACACTCAAATATCAATTATTATCATAGATTTAGTAGGAGTTATAGTTTTCGTAAAAATTACACAATAACGTTGTATATCTAATCGTTCAAATGACAAATATTGCTAAAAGAAATCATCAATATTATATAATATACTATACTGTGCGTTATCAAATTTTTACAAGCCAACGCAAAGTATAATACTAATTTTATTTTTTCAATTCTCATGAAAGCATAGTATAAACTAGACAATAAGTTATTTTAATATACACTTCTTATCAAAACGTTCACAAAACGTTTTAATAGTGGTAACTGAATGAATTGTATCAAATGATATATTAATAATTCTACTTAGTTTATTAGTACCTATGTAAGAGTTATTGAATGATGTAAATTATTTTGAGTAATACATTGTATGGAATGAAAAACACTCGAAGATTATAGAGTGAAAACCGCAAACAAGATGTGTGTTATTACTAATAATAGAAGAATATTGCTTGACACGTACCATGATCGGACACTATCGATGACACGACGCAACAAACCTCAACATAACTGAAAATTCAATGCAATGTATTTAACAAAAATGCAACGTTACTATGCGAATATTGATGGTATTGTTAAAGATATCGCTTATCTGATAAAAATTATATAGTAAACATGTTAGGGTTAGCAAAAATGTAAAACTAAGTGAAAATTTTCTAATGCGATAAATGTAAACATGAACACAAAATAAACTGTTTAAGTCAATTTGTTCGAGTGCATTTACCATAGTAACGATTTAGCACACGGAATGTAGTATTGACTGTATATTTTATAATAAACTTGACTATAGAATGCATTGTATACTTGTATGTATATCAACCCGAAGGCCTTTCAACAAATATTAAAGTTTACGATGACATTTTTTCAAATACATTATTTAAATATTAAAAACTTATCAAGTAAAAGATAAACTATGAAGATATTAAATTCGTACAAAACTAATAGTTTGTAATTTATATATTAGATCGAAAGTGTTTTTATCTCTTTTCAAACAACCAATTTATATTATCAAGTTGATAAAATGATTAAGTAGCCCCAATAGAATCTTACTTAACTTATATAAATAAACTCAATCAGTTTTATTAAAAATAATTTATGAATCAATAATTTTTTTAATGGTTAGATTATTGAATATTAGACAAACATTTTTGAATACTGTGCTAAAGTACTATTGGACATAAATAAATGTACAATTTTATGATAAATATTATACTAATCATTTTACTTAGCTTCGTTATTTTTCGTTGAAGAACTAGAATTGCAACGTTTTTTCAATTTAAACAATTTTTATTTTTCTATTTTTTTATTACTATGACTAGTGATTACCACTTATTAGTAAACAATTTATTTTATATCAAATAAAAAGGTAAGTCTAATGTAAATAAACGATCATAGCAATCATTCATTACTATAATATTATACATTAATATAATGCATTCATATTGATTATTCATAAATTGTTTATTTCATAATTTATTTATTGCAAACAATTTGTTAAGCCATGTTAAATTATTAAAAAACAAAAGATATTTTTCTTTGAATTTATATAAGTTTATTTATTTTTTTTTTTATTTGTTACAAACTATTACATTATTTTATCTTTATACTGAAATAACTAAATAAGTAGTTTATTAGTTTATTTAATGAGAATTATTCATTTGGTTTTAACATTTCCCAATTTTTATTTCTCATTTAAACAGATAAATCATTAAAAAATCATCACATTTATACACTAATAATAAGAAACTAGGTGTGCTAGTTTTTCCTTGAAATATTACTTAATTAGTTATTCCATAATAGGAAAATAACATTAAAACTGAAGTATATACATGCAATTAGCTTTACTCACTGAAATCATTTCCTTAATGATAGTATCTCCTTTACTTTCAGACATAATAAAAATAAATCACTAACCGGATCATGCCATGAACACTGATGATTTATCACAACACACTAGTTAATCCGACGACAGATTTTGTATAGTAAACAGTGGAATATCATCATAGTATTATAAGACTTTGCTTACATAATGATATCTAACTGTCAGGAATGTTTTGACAGCGACTGTTTGTATTATTTGTATAATATGTGGAATGTATAGGATGTCTGCGACAGAGGAAGATAAAAAACTGAGTGTGATAATAACAAACAATAAAATTATAATATGGTTTCGAATAAATCCTAAATGAAACAACAATATTCATGTACACGAGCAGATGGGACGAAACGGTTTCACTGAATTTGTATGCGTTCTTTTGTCGAAGATTAATCATCACGAAATACACTCGTATAAATGCAAGTATATATTACCATACGAATACAATCAGTGTAATCGAAATGTACTAGATATAGCGGAAGTATATAGAAAGCTGACGTGTAGACAATAATAATACAATAATAATATATACCTAGGTAGGTACTATTGCTGTTTAACAAAACATTTTTTTTTGCTTTTAATGATACGCAATCATTTTCACTCTGTTAAATTGATTAATTAAAATAATTGGAGATCTGCATTTTATTATTGAGACTTATAACGCAACTTGTAAAAACTGTAAATAATATGGAGAAACAGAAGACATTACACCGAAAAAAAAAAGAAATGGAATTAGTAATCACTCTTAGTAAAGTTTTAATAAATGTTTTTTTATTAATTTTTTTTCTTTACCTCTTATACTATTTAAATGAAAAAAGAAAGTTTTTTTCTTCTAAAGATCATAAAAATAAAATTAAAAAACCCAAGTATGGAATTTGCGGGGAAAAAGAATAAATAAGGCAAATATTATATTACACGGGCGCTCGCTAGTACAGAGCTTCGCTTGTATTTTTCTCAGGCGAACGTGAGTTTATTATACTGGATTACACTACTATTTTTACAGGTATTGTCGTATCGTTAGCAATAATAGCGTTGAGTTGGAGGGAAAAAATTGTAAAAGAAAAATCAATCGCAACAAATATGAAAACACAACGCCCATATTATAATAATAACTACGGGCATGACATGTATATTCATGTGCGATTTTCGAATGCACAAGTTCACGCGAAATCATTTTCGCACAGGTATTTGTACTTTGTACTCGCTCTCCCACTTTTTGTCTTGCCACTGTTGTATTAATGAATTTAATCAACTCAGTAGGGTACTATACTATACGCGCCGCACGTCACATTACACCAGTCGGAGGTCGGGGATCGTGAGAAATACGGAACCACAAAAATATAAATAATAACCAGATAGCCGACCCTATATATACGTATATGTATTTATATATATATATATTATTAAAATATGTATACACAAATAATATGTTATGTGATGCCTAGCGTCATTTGTCACTCGGGCGCAATGTTTTCGTATTTTTTCATTTTTATACCGCTCTCTTGTCGAATCAATTATTTATAATCTCACATAGGATAAACATAACAATATAGAGAGATACACTACTGCCGTACCAATGGTACTATTGTTCTACACTTTGGTAATGCCATATTACCCTACGACAGTGTTTAGCGAACTTCAGGGCTTCGCGAGAGTAATCCAGAGGCTCAGCGGACACATCTGAACTAGATCGAGTTTAAATATTCGCACAACAGTTCAATAGTTACGTATTGCATATTATATTATAATATAGACTGTGGATGATTATTGTCCTCGAGGAGACATGCGCATCCGACTTTCTTCCGTCACACCAAATAGTGATCGCATTGGAACGCATTTGGAATTCCTATAACAAGTATTTTGTATTATATTATATGTATAGGTGTGTGTATTTTTTTTTCTTATAAATTAAATAAATCCGGTAAACCGGACGTAGATGTGCCGTGAAAACGACGCATCTACCACGACCACCACCACTGCCGCCGTTCAAAACAGAGTTCGCTGATAGCGCGCAACCCCCTAGGGCACACGCGAGAACTCGCACCACCAGTGTTCCCGTAACGAACATCCGTCGCAGTCGTCGTAGTAATATCGTCGTCCCCATCACCAATCGCCACTTCCGTTTCCGGTTACGTTTCGCGCCGAAACTCCGGGCCCGATCATTGCCGTGCTATCAGCAAACCGGATGTGTGAAAACGACCACCACGGTCCACTGCTGTGATCCAACGAGCTCCTCGACACCGATTCCACTGGTTAGACGACGTATCGGTCTGGAAACCGTATAAAAAATTAAAAAATTAAAAAAAATCACCTCATGAACACGCTATATAATATATGTCACATATAATATATAATATATACATACGGATAAAAATAATCTGTAAATTATATGCAAATCGAATTCACCGTATTATTATCCGCACAACACGTACTGCACGCCACTGTTTACTCACTCACGTCGTCGTTGTCGTCATCGTTGACGTCGGACTGGGATCGCCGGACCAAAGTGAGTGTGTTTTCATTTTATTTATTTATTATTATTTTTTTTCCTGATATTTTTTCATTCCTAGATATCTTGTGCGTGTGTGTGCATGACCTATCGGGCTTATCCACAAATAAACCAGACGCAATTTTCTCCCTAAAAAAATATCTTCACGCCGTACTTGTGGGTCCTTATTATAGTGTGATCGTCATCATACACAATGCGTGGAACAGTTTTCTCTTCAAAACTTAAAACTTGTTCGTGGTTGTTATCCTGTATACTTGAGTATGTCTTACGGTTTCCTGTAAGGAATTATAATGACATTTTTACGTTTTTCGTAAATGGAAATCGAATGGACTGATATACGTACATATCAATCACCCCGGCTAATGTTTTCAGAGGTTCGATAAAACCAAATACGCCACACCTATGGTATAGGTCCTATACCAAGAATAATATTATTTTTCATGAGTTTAATTCACAACCCGGCCTTGGAATATTCCAACGATCCTCGTAATCGCAGCCAACAATGAATCATTAGAATTAATTGGTGGGATTTATTAAATAACGATGTTTTTAACATAGCTCGATTTAAAATAATAAATC
The DNA here is from genome assembly GCA_025469195.1 of Chaitophorus viminalis. Lineage (NCBI taxonomy): Eukaryota > Metazoa > Arthropoda > Insecta > Hemiptera > Aphididae > Chaitophorus > Chaitophorus viminalis. The sequence goes on from JAIPRK010001037.1 coordinate 63,320, forward strand.
CATATATTAAAGTCCAATAAGGAAAAAAAATAATTACTGCGATGTTCACCTACTATGGTTTATTTTTATATTTACTCATGTGGTAATAAACTCAAAACTTATACATGAATAATAGTAATTTACCAATAAAATGACAATCATAGTTATACATGACAAACTGAATAGAAATATTACTCGGTTTAATATAAGTAGTGGCGGAGGGGAAAATATATTAAAAATTTAAAATATAGTACACTTTTTAACACGAATTGAAAAATCTACAATGATCTAAGAGTCAAGGCATTATAATAAACTTTATTTAACGACTACAATTCTAAAAACTGGACGAGTGAGTGATTTTTTTCCATAGTTTAACTATAAAAGTTAAAAGTAAAAATATCTTATTGACTTTAAAATAAAATAAAGGAATTCTATGTATAGTAATTTGGTGTATTTAATATTTAAGTTTGAAAAGTTATTAAATCTAATAAAAAACTTAATGTTTCCTACAACTACATATATATCTATATATAAATACATAGGGCTGTCCGTAAAATAAGAAAATCGTTAGATTTTTATGCCATTAATTAATCGTTTACAAAAGAAACAATTTCTTAAAAACATTTCAAAATTATTTCGCCAAAGTAATAGAAACTCTACTAGACATTGAATACTCGCATAATAACATTCAGAATCAAACGGTAATGACGTATTATTGATGATGAAATAACAATTGCAGGTAAAGGATGTAATTATTATTGTAATTTTATTTCTTATATATGCGTAATGAATTATCGTTTTAAATCATAAGTGGATCGGCGTTAGCAAATTCTTTGTGTATCTATAGTTAATTATTTCGGTCAGAACGTAGGATCTATGAATAACATTGTACAATTTTGAGTATAAATATTACAATAATCCGTAGGTATTCAAAATTATAACACCCAAACTAAAATATTAAACTAAAATACAATTTATGTATCTAGAAAAGTTATGGATTTTTTGGTTTTTTTTATCCTCGTTTAAAGAGCGTTGCATCTCAACAATATTCCAATAAGTAAATTTATAAATATAGACAATAGAATGAAAAATACAAACATTTGGAATTATAGTTATAATTATAACAATAAATGATAAACAATTATGATAAAGATAATTTTAATGAGACATATAATTTGAATTGTTAACGAGCGCTATTAGTTGAAATGTATAGCGGAAGATCAATAAAAAATAAAATTGTATAATACACGAAACACGCAACATTTTATAACTAATGACAACGGCATAGTAGGACAATCATGCGTATAATAGTCTGAGTGGTTTTTATGGAGCCGGTATGATAATAAGTGAACATTTAATATTTAAATATTACTAGTACTTATTCTAAGTATATTTTATACTTTTTAAACATGTCAGAGTAAGTAATAGAGTGTTTAGTATTAGTTTAAGATTGTCGAGGAATTTAGTAATACAATCAATTGATTAATCAGGTGATGAAGTATTGGCAAAAATTCTGGCGTATGATACTTTTGGTTTTGAATTAGAACTATTGTTTTGAGAAACGATACGGCCAATTTCGAGGTGTATTGGTTTTTAATGTTATTGATGGATTTATGTTCACCCCGATTTAACATAATCTTTTTAAAAGTACATCCTTTATAATACACCGTGTATGGCCCTGAGCATAATGCGTTATTAACAGGATCTGATGGCGATTTCTTGCAATCGCTAGAAAGGTGTCCCTTGTCATACTTAACACAGCGTTATTGTGACAGTAGTTTGCTGTATAGGAGTAGTTCTGACGCAATTGACCCTGAGATAGAAAGAAATATTTCCTTAGGAATTAAATTTTTATTATTGAATATAGTAGATGGCCTAGTTTAAAAATATCATTGTTGTTATCGGTGACTTTTAAGTCAACTTAAAGGATAGTAGCAAATTGAATATAGTGATGTGGTTAATGATGTTGGTGACACAAATCACGTTATGACTTTTGTCTAATAAACTAAATTCTGTCTTGTGGATTGGTGGTGGAATGGAACGGAACTGGACATTTTGGCGTGTCTATCTTTCTGTAGACCTATTTTTTTTTAACTATTTTAAGCGTTCCGTTTAAATTTCGTTGTAAATTATATTTCCAATGATTAAAATATAAAGATAAGCATTATACGTTTGATGTCCTCACAGTTGTGTGAATTGTAAGAACATGTAATCTTCAGTTTTTAAAATGCATAAAATAAAATAGTATACGTGGTCACGACTTTTTTTCTTATTACGGTTATATTTTTATATGCATGTATTTCATGCGTTTCACCATGATGATATGAAAAAAAAAAAACTGTAAATGGTGAAATAAAAATGCATACAAATCTAGAATTTATACATCAACTGAAACTTCGCGTATAAGTACCTTTAATATTAAATTATTATTATATTAATTCAAATACAAATTATATAGGTTATAAAATTGATTAATTATTAATACCCACTCACACAATTCGGAAGCAACATTAATAAAATAAATAAAGTATTATTTATTTTGCAAATTAGCCATATACAACGAGTCAGAGATACATTAGAACCAGCATAAAGTATCATAAATACATATACTAGTGTCATTTTATATAGCAAAAGTAATATAAATTTGTATAATAACAGCTAAATATTATATTTTATAAAAGTACGTAAAATACCTTAAAAGTTAGAATAATTATAATTGTAAAAATAAATATAGATAAATAGAGAATTGTTTTTATGTAGTATGATAAACGTAATATGCAAACGAAAAACGCGTTGTAAGCAAAGGATAAATAATTAAAGACAATCAAATACATGTTATCGTTATGTTAGTTAAGGATTAACTGTTTGAACTATTATAAATTATAATAATAAAAACATTTGTTGAAACTATACAAAAAATATTTTTTGTAAAAATTGAAGAGTATATAAATAATTTCTAATGGTATATTATATCTAGGAATTTTATTGTTAAAAATATAAAATAAATAGTGCGGTCAATGATAACTTTGAAAACTAAAGAAAATTGACTTGTTATGTATTTCAATTTTCAACCAACAATTTTGAATTACAACAAGACTGAAGTATAATGTATTTTTTTTAAAACTTTTTGTATAAGATATTTTAATTTTGTACATTTTTTGATATGCGACCGTACATTATATATTTATAATATATTTTCAACTCTGTTTTTAATATATTAAAAGTATAAATATAATAAAAGTTAAATCATTAAGCAGAACGTAGAAAAGAGTAGCTCAATTTGTTTTTGACACATTTATCAGTATTAATAATACTAAGACATTCGTCAGATATACAAAAATAATGAAGTCATTTTAAAAAAAAATTTAATTTATATTTGAATAAATTATTCAAATAGGTATATCATAGAAATGGACTTATCAACTTGGATAAATTTTTAAATTATAATCATAAAATGTAAATTAATTTTATATAATATAATGAATACTCCAAAAATAATAATATTGAATTTTTTCAATAATTTAATCATAAAAATCTTGTAATCGTTGTAAGATAATCAATTATAATAAACAGTCAAAAATTAAATAGTGAACCAAAAATATAGATTTTTAATATTTTACATGTCTTAAAGATGAAAACACATTTTGTTAATGAAATTTAAATTAAAAATAATATAATATTTTTGAAATTATTTCTATAACACGGCACTCCGTATAGGCAATTTAGCACCTTTTGTGTGTTTATTGAATTTTTATTCTTGAATATTTCTGACGTTCATTGAAAATAGCATTAATAAATCATTAAATCATATTACTCAAATATTTTTATAATAATCTTATGCTATTTTAATATAAAAAGAGTAACTTTCTACGGATCAATTTATAAATTACTAGAACATTTTCAAGATATACCGTTTTAAATGTGTGTTCAAGAGCCAATGTTAATTTATTTTTGCAAATATAAATATACTAACATATTTAGATCAATGAAAACCATTGAGTCGCAATATGTTATTATAAAAGTACATTTTCTTTGTAAGTTCTTGTGTGATCTACAACTTTTTTATCATTAAATTTGTCAACGTAATTTTTTTTAATAATCGACAATTAACATATTTTATAGTTACAGAAGTGTCAGAAATTACAATGTTCATTACAAAATTTCACAAGCAGAATATTGTTTATTAATTGTATGTAAACACTGTAATTTATCTTCACAAATAAAAAAAAAAAATACGAAGTCATCAAAATTAATTATTAACGTATTTGTAGTTTCCAATCCAATAGTGTGACGTATAAAACGTGTAAAAATATATATTTATTTGTAAAGCATAATATTATAATACTGATAACATAAACGAACATCTATATTATATGTATTCTATTTATACTATATACTTGTTGTTTGTGTTTTAAACTTTAAAAAAGTTCTCAGTTCTTATTAAAATTGATAAAAAACTCGGGTTGAAATACACACCCATATAATAATAATAATATATTTATATATATATGTAACTCTTTGTAAAGTTATTTTAAAAATTATACTCAAAAACATATTTTTACCTTTATCTAATCTATATTATGTATATAAATAAAACTACGTCAGAGCCGGTCCTTATATAAATATATTTGAAAATTAATAAATAAAAATCAAATTAATTTATTTAATAAAATCTAATAGGGCGTTTTAAGTAAAAATGTTTGTTATTTTCATTAGTATTCTTAATTTAGATTTTGAGTAGAGTGATATAGAATCTATTGGTTATATATTAGCGTTTTCTATGCATTCTTAAGTTTTCAAAGTATTTTAATATTATTTTTAACCTATTCATACACAATTTCAATTTTTGATTTTTCTAAGTTTTTTTTTTTTGAAATATCGATAAAAAAAATTTAGCTGCCCAAAAACTTTTGAAAATTTAATATAATATTCAAAATGGGTTATCATTACCGCAACTTAAATAAATTGAAAACGTTTCACATAAATTTTTTTTATAAACCCAGAAAGTCCATATATGTATTAAATATGTCAAAATCGCTATAATTTGCAAGTTATTTTGCAGTTGAAAATTCATAATATTTTTTCCATTTATTCTTAAGGTTTAAAATTATAACACAAGGTTATCCATAAGTTATTCTTCTAATAATTATAAAAAAGTGTCTACCGGACTTAATGAAAAATGTTTATGACCGCTTGAAATTTAAATTTTAACGAAATTGTATACGATAACAATTTATTCACAAATGATTTTAAATATTTGTTATTATTCAAGAAGTATAAGTCGCATAAACTCAAAATTTTACCTGTTGTTATGGTGAGCATTTTCTTTAAGTCATATTTTTTTTTTCAAAATATTATACTAATTTTTAAGAAGAATAGCAAAGCAAGGCCCATCCGGTTCTTTTTTTTCACATTTTTTAGTATCTATTAATAATTTATAATTTTTAAATTCTGGGTAGTAAAATAGGTATAATGATTTATCACAATTTTGTATTTTCCATGTTATGTTTTTTCTTTGCTGTCAAACCTTTTGATTATTAAAATACATCAAAAATATCATATAATTTGTTATTATATTATATTTTCTATCGGTAGTTATACAAGACTGAAGCAAATTGATATGTATATTTTTCAGAAATGATAAATTGTATAATTTCAGAAACATATTTATCATTGAACTATAAGTGTAATTACACAATATTATAATAAAATTGTAATTTTGACAAGATAAGATATACGCAAGATTTCACTTGCAAAAGATAATTTTAATATATCTCTTTATGATATTTATATTGTTCTGAGTCTGTGGAATGATTTTCTCTTGTATAATCCAACTGAGATAACCATATAACTTGGTAAACTTTCTTGTTGAAACTTTAAAAACTATGTACTCACTAGTAATTTAAATTACTGATAATATTTTGTTTGTTAACAATTTTCTTGAACATATTGTACTTTTGAATTGTTATATAAAATGTCAATTAATTATTATCAAGCGTGACCAAAGTTTATCATGACTTATCTTGAATAGAGTGTATTTTATTCACCATACCAAATATGGGCATTTTTAGATAAAAATTAATTAAAAAAAAAATGAAATAAAAAAAACAAAAATGGTCTACTTTTGCTAGTTTTGCAATTTTTTATGATATCTGAGTGATACTCGATGACTTCTCGCCTCATATCTTCATGTATTTCTATGTATTCGCACATATACTTATTGTAAATACTATTACAGATATGTATATATGCATATTATATTCAAATATATATCAAAATACCTATATATATATATATATATATATTATTTCCCGATGTCAATGTAATTAAATAGATTACAAATAAATACATCTTAATTTATAGTATAATAATCCTCAATCGATTTAATCGAATTTTCAAATATTAATTGTTTATAAAATGTTTTCTAAACGTATATTCATTTAAATCAATCAATTATAATCTCAAACAAAATAATAATTCTTTATCTACAATAGAATTATAATGTTTCAGAATTTTCGTTTAATAGCCAGCAATTATAATACATAATAGGCTAGCTATATAGTTATTGTTTTTTTATACAAATTATTCTTGTAAGGTTATAATCTACTTTCTAGTTTAAAGAAAATGTAAGTACGTTTTGTTATGTTTGTAATGCATCATATCGTTTTTCGATTCAATTATTTATTGTTTGAGTTGATTTGATTAAACTTTTAGTTTAAAACCATTAATATTTTCTCCTTTTTACTATTTTTATTCTCTGGTAAAATAAATATTTTACATTCAAACAATAATACAGAATGTAATTTGAATAAATTTGGTATGTATTAATGTCTATTGATACATTGGAGGTAAATATTTTACCTCAATATTATAGGCAATCAATTTCCCCTAAAGAATTATCGTAGCAGTGTAAGTTTCTGAGTTTCAAATCAAATAACTGGAAGGAGTCCATTATAGTATTTTGAAGTCATTTTCTTGGAAAAACTGTTGACTTGATATTTAATTAAAATATAAACAGTCTTTATCATTCCAAGAAAAAAAATGAGTGAGTTTAAATAAAATTATTTTATTCTTAGATAGTTTCGTGTAGTACTATTCAATTTTAATTATAGTTGCAAAATAATAATTAATTTTACATCGATTTTCAACATTATGAAAAATAACTAAAATAAAAATAATAATTTAATAACTTAAGTTAATAAGTTAATAATTATAATTTTTGAATTGAATTGAAATGAAGCATTAAGGTCAGAATAATACGTCACTATTGTGATTTAGGTATGGCGAATAATATTTTAGTCAAACCGATGGTCTTAGTTAAAGATACTAACATAAAACTACTGTTTTTCGTAGTTGTCATAATATTGTAAAAATGATTTTAGATTCTCAAAATATGATAAGTACTGATATTTCAAAGATTTCATAATAATGTGAGTAAAGTAATACGAATACTTAATATATTATAATATATGCTCATACATAAATTACTTTAAAATGTTAAGGTCATTGATACTGCAATAATATAGTATATCTATACTGACTTGTTTTTCATTAAGACATAATGCATTGTGATTTATTTTATTTTTTCGTATATACCTTTAAACCGAGCCAAAAATAGAAATAAAACCCTATATACTTCTTAATAAACTCGAGCACGTACTGAAAAGTTATTATAAGCCCCGACGGACGTAGAATGATATTTACTCAAGTTTCACCACGGAAAAACTTTGCAGTTACCGGAAAAAAAAACCGCTTCACGTATTTATCGTTGACAATAAACATTTATTTTCCTTAAAATAAATATCAAGTTAAGAATTACACTGAAGGTGGACACTAGACACTAGAGCCTATAAATTATTTTTTCTGTTTCATCCATTATTTATTATACATACTACATTGTAGTGTGCAGATAAATACAATACTTGTTATATAACCGACAATTACAATTAACGTGCTTTTAATAAAAATAAAGAGAAAACCGTGAAAATAATAACATAACCATTTTCGAATGTTATTAGTATATTTCTAAATGCGCATTAACTTTTTTTCAAATTATTTTTCAATATGTATAAATTATTAACTGTGAAATATTCATCAGATCTTCAGTAGTATTGTATAACAAATACCTGTATAATAATTAACAAAACAAATATTAATTCTTTAAAATGTCTTAATTTTCAAAAATTTTCGGAAATGTGCACACAATTCCCATTCATTTTTTCTTTGTAATACATTTTCGGAAAACTTTTTTTTTTGGACTTAATTTGTTTGAACGAGAGTTTATTTGATGTATTATATTCAAGTGAGTCAAACACAATATACAGGGGAATTCACTGGGTGCAAACAACGAAAACCGCTAATTATTCAATTGTAATAATAACGGAATAAGGGATACAAAAGAATAGAGCTGCGGGGCAGTAAATTATGTTTAGCCGTCGATCATAATTTTATCCGTTTTAATTGTAACGCGAAACGAACAAGGGACCGAAGGAAAATAATGTATAATATCGATTTCAGTGGTGTTTTTTTTTTCGAATGCGAAGGTCACGTAATCTTATTATCTAAACTCCTCCCCCCCTGTGGTATACCACGGCCGTATAGTCGCGACAACACTTGTCAGTAAATAATGTAAAAATTTAAAACGAGCGCATTACAATAATAAGATGTATAATCTCTACGGAATCGGCAGTGTTTCCACGCGTTATACCTATATACGTTATATTCCCGCGTGTGCATACGTTGGCCGTGTAATAAGACGTGTGCAGTCAGCGTTATACCACTAAGAAACACCGTGTGTAGTGCAGCTTCTTCGTGTGGGTGTACACGTGTGTGCGTCTGTGAGTGCGCGTTGTGTGTGTGTGTATGTGTGTGTGTACTCTAGAGTTAACTTTTGCGCACGTCACGACTGAATTTCAATTAAACCGATCCGTCGATTTTTGTTCAAGACGGTATGAAACATCTGTTTACAGACGTCTACAGACGTCAATCCCAAACGGTTTTGCGTTTCCATGCTATAGCAACCTAAGACGGTGAAATACATTCATATATAAATATATATATAATATATATATATATACACAGAGCCGATTTTTGACTAATCGTTTAAATTTCAGAATAAATTATAGGAAAATCTTTTTTAGTAAATTATTCAATTGCAAACGGACCTGCTCGCCTCGCTTGCCGAATGCATCCGAGTGTAGTCCAGTGCAATCCAATGCATTCTGACCAGTCTAATATTCGGGTAAGATAAATGCAATAATTATCGACTGTTCCTTTGTACGTATCACCGCCAGGGATGAACAATTATTATGAAACACATACTATCCTACAATATCACGTGCAATACCTGCGCTCGTACTGTAGAATAAACATTTGAAGAAGACTTCTCCGTATCACTAGACTGCAGCACGCGTCGACTGCTTGAGTGATATTTTCATTCGTCAATGATTCACTCCGAGGAAGTGATGTTGTCCCCATGGATCTAAAACATCCTCTTCGTGTGTCGGCTCCATATAAAGAACAACGACTGGATGTGCGAAAGGGTTACATAGAACGACAGTACACGACACGTCCGTATACTGAAGCAGCTAGTCACCGACCAAAATATTCCGAATCTAATATCTGTATAGATTATATATTATCTATACATATATATTAGCTCAGTCATTCAGCTTCGCAAGGGACAGTTTTGGCCGGGGCCAAAGTTATTTAAATATCTTCTTATTATATATATATAAAGTATTAAGAGGAACAACCGAATAACCATATTCAATTTCAAGTTCTTACGTTTTTTTGCTTTTCGGTGGATTCTCTTATTCTCTATGTAGTAAAACTAAATTACCCTATAAATTTCATAACTATAGCTTCAACAATTTCAGCTAGGAGTATTTTTTCCATATTTACCCATGATACCCAGGATATGATACTCATCCTCACCTTACCAAAAAAAGACAAAAAAAAAAATAGAACATACTTCAGTTGGTAATAATTATAATCAACATGAAATATATTCTATGACACCTTGAGTGAATAAAATGAAAAATAAACATTTATCACGTCGCTATGACAACTAAAATTTAAAATTTGCCACGCAATTTTTCGGTTTTTAAGAGAGGCTAATTAAAAAATTATTCGGTAAAATCTTATGAAATATTTGTCCTCCTAATCATTATCCTAGGAATTCCAAACCAATAAAAAAAATGAACGGGTGGGCCTCACTTTGCTGTACAGTTGGGGATGGAGTGTACCTCGTTTATAGGATAGGTCATTATTATAATGGATTTGTTAAATTTGAATGCAATGATAGATATCATTGTATACGAATAACGATTCTGAACGGAGTTAATATCTTTGTCTAAAATGTGTATATAAAAATACAGTATTTTATATTTAATTTGAATTATAATGCAATTTCATAAAAATTAAAATTTAAAACAATCATAAAATTTTTTCTTTTAAGTCTGGTAGAAATTTTTTTATATATTTTTGGAGGTAAGCTTATGGACAACCTAGTGTTAAAATTTTGAACCTTCAGTATAAACAGAATAAATTTTATGAATTTTCAACTACAAAATAACTTGCAAATTATCGCGATTTTAACATATTTTATACAAATCTGAAATTTATGGGCTTATAAAAAAAATTTGAGTGAAATCATCTCCGATATTTTTTAGTTACAATGAGTATAACTTATATTTAATCCTTTAATACATTTTCAAGACTTTTCGGGCAGCCAAAAAATTTTTATAGATATTTTAAAAAAAAAATTACAAAAATCGAAAATTTAAATTATCTATAAATAAGTCAAAATATGTCAAAATAATCGTAATTTTTTTATCGTTTTTTTTTTGATTTTTAAAAAGTATTGAAAAAGTCAGATTTTTGACTTGTCCAAGTACCATCTACATTCACTTTTCTTTCAGAAAAGTTGCTGTTTGAGAAAATTGAAGCATTTTTACTACCAAAAATCGTATCCTCAGACCAAAAAAAAAAAAAAACACACATCATTGTAAAATCAAAAAATTAGTCAAATTAGTCAAGCCGTTCTCATATGATGCCGTTACATACCTAGGGAAAGTGATATACTCGTATATCTCGTATATATATTTCGGCAATTAATCTGACACTATTCATAATTCAAAAATATTATGAATAATGCCATAAAACACCAAGTAAAAAAAAATGTATTATATTGATTAGGTATTATGAATAATGCACAAAACTAATTAAACAATATAATAACCAACAGTTGATTGATTTTGGTGTTATTATAAAATTTATTCGAAATTGAATGAGGTTTCAACTACAGAAATTATATTAAGATTAGTGGCTACTTTACAATTAAATAGTATAGAGCTAGGTTTTATAGCTAAAAAATGTATTTGTTTAAAAAGTAATTTAAAACATCATTCCTTGCAACCATGTACTATTTAATAATAAATAGCATTAAATACAATAAATTTTGAAAAATTCGTATATAACCCAACACTATTTATGTATTCTATGAAATACCAACTCATTTAACATAATATCTAATCAATATTAGAAAAAATTGATACACTGTTGGAATTATATAGGTTTCCTAAATTCACATGATATTATACATAATGTCTAGGCATTATTCATAATGCCTGAATTGTTCTCATTGCCGGTAACACACATATACGAGTATATATGTATTCAAAATACAGGTTTTTCTAAATACTTCATATTTTACTTTCTGTACATGAGTAATTGCAATACTACCGTGAATATCTACTTCAATTATACATGAGATCTTTGATATTATAAATTACTATTAGTACGGAAACACTATATAATGTTGTCGTAAGCGTTTGAAGTGTGTTCAACACCACCTCGCTCCAAATTATAGTATTTTTCACCTATTTTAGGTATTATATCCCGTATATACTAGATATTTTTAATTATAAGATACGGTTTTTTATTCGATTTGGTCGAAAATTTGGCTTTGAAATAATTAAAATAGTTTATTCCCGAATGTTCATGTAAACGCAGCATGGACGATTTGCGAACTCGTGGATTATAAATAGATTTTGAGCCTTTACTTTATGCCGAAATCTAAAGATGGATCTGCCCATATCATGATACAGCTCATGCCTTTACGTATATGGGGATATGTCGCCACGTACGGTGTATTGTGAACGGTCGCCATCAACGGCACTTGCACGCACATTTTTTCCCCCCCTTTTCGTATTCAGTTTAGTTTCGCATGAGATCTCACTTAATCCGTCGCTCACCCGCATAATAATATAACCATAGCCATAAACGTAATGCATACATACTAGATAAAGAACTCGATTCATCAGACGAATCGCCGTTTCCTCGGTCGGCAAACAAACAGACACTGCGGATATAAATGAATAATAAAAAAAAAAGGAAAGAAAAAATACCGTAACAATTCTATCGCACAATACAACGCGACGTGTGTTACCTAAACATACACTTATATATTATACAATTTATAGCCGTAGAAGTTTCTATTTCACGTGTATATGTTACGCCGAATTTATGAAATTGCCGATTTCATGAAATTAGCAACGCTGTTGCCGACAACGTGAAATCGGCAACTTGAAATGCATAATACTGCCGATTGCATAAAATCGACAAGACCATTCTTAAAATAATGATAGCACATAATTCAATATAAATTAGAGTACATAGTTAATAAATTGATTTGGTAATTAATAATTAAATTACTAATATCGCAACATAAGTGCACTTGTCGAACCGTTTGCACTTCACACACTGTTAGCTATTTCCCCAGGTAAAACGAATGACTGAACACTGATCACGTAGGTAATATTTGTCGTTATAGTACATTATTATATCAAAGCAATACAAACTAAGATAAAATGTTTGTACTTACCTATATATATATCGTATTATCGTCATAGGGAATAAATATATGGCTTGGTTAATGAAAACGCGTGAAATTTTGGTTATTTATATAGGTATCACAATTTGTAATGTGTTACCGAATTCATGCATTCGGCAGAAAAAAGTGTGCCTATTACATGAAATTAGCAATCAAAATTTGCAGATTTTGTGAATTTGGTGGCATAGTTGCCGATTTCACGTTGTCGGCAACAGCGTTGCTGATTTCATGAAATCGGCAATTTCATGAATTTGGCGTAACATATACATGAAATTATAATTCTCGTATGCAATCACGTGAAATTATTTCACGTGAATTTGTGAATTTAACTACACATGAATTCGTGAATTTTACTTCACGCTAGTCTGTGAATTTTGTTATTAAATCACGTATTTATTATTATACATGAAATTTTATTTTCAATAAATTTATTATCTACCATTGTTTTTTTAGTTTCTATATAGCAGTGATGGGTGATCAATTATTTATTTTGAATCAGACATTTCACAGAAAAATAATATTAAAGAACATGGTTTTTTCCATAAAAACATATATTATGCAAATTTTTTACATTTTATATACAATTAAAAATAATTAAATAAATATTCCAATTGAATAATGGAAATACAATTTCATAAATTTCGTTTCAAAAATGTTAGTACATACATTAATCCACCCGTCCTATCATTTTAAGATAATACTGTTTATTAAACATTTTTTTTTAGAATATTGGGTAGAGATATTTTTAGTTTTGTACGGAAATTTTTTTTTTCTAATGTTTAATATTTATAATAAATTTAGTAAACATTGTGTATTATAGATGCGTGAAATAAATATCCGTGATTTTCTTATTAATTACAAGTGAATTAAATTTTTTATAAATTTTTTATTGAATTAAGTTTTTTAATTTTAATACACCTGAATAAAGAACATGTGATCACGTGAATCTTAATCCACACTCAATTTCGAGAGCTCTAAATGTTATACTTATGTGTACACACGCACACACCAACGACAATATACGCACTCACACGCACACACAGTCTTTTCGACCCAAACACGGGACGGACGATTATTGGCATTGACAGTATAATATACTTAAAATAATATACTTTAAACGTTACTGTGCCGTGTACTCGCGTGCTGTCGGTAAAATCTGTGCACACAACGCACACCGATCACATCGTAACGTGTACGTGATACAGCCCGATGTCTCGCGGTCATCGGTCTGAGGTGAAGCGACTCGAGAATTCCGACCGCAGTTCGTCGGATCGTCGTCGGTGTCAATGTGATATGTATAATATAATATAATATGCTGGTTTTGCCATGGTGGCAGTGGTCAATTTCCGACGGTAATCCCGAGGTCCCGTGGTAATGATCACCGAGTACCGAAGACCACCACGTCTCGGTCTCCTTGATCTCCGCACACACGCATACGCATGATCACCGAACCGATTTAATTAAATCTTCTATTTTTGCCCATTCTGTTCTAAAGTCTTCTAGAAATATCTAGAAATATTAATACATTTATCACCAAATCTAGTTCCATATTTGGATCTCCAACACATACAATTTTGAAGTCATCACGGAACGTATAGTGTAGAAGAAAACAAGCTATTGGTTTTAACGCGTTATGGTTCCCAGTCGGTAGTATACTGATATAATGCAGCATTTATAATAAATAGTAGCGGTCATTAAAATGCTCGGAAAGATTGTCGAGTCTAAAAACGGATCATCTCCGCCAACACCGCGGTTAATTTTTCATAGCACCGGGTATTTTCACAGAGCATACGCATTGCGTGTTCGAGTTGGGTGTATATTATGGATAAACGATAATAGACAGAAAAATAACACAGCTTTTCTGCCCATGGGGTTCAATGTAAACGACAAACGATAACTCTGCTGAGAATGTTGTTGGCGTATGTGAAACGGTTAATAAACGCCTTTTTCGCATTTGTTGAGTCGAAATCGATCCCGTAGGACCCCACCGAACAATTGAAGTGATCAGGCTTAATTTTTTACCAATTAAAGATGTTTGAGATCGATAAACGAGGTGGTTTTACGGATAGGGGAATTTCCTCCACTCTGTGACTGGGGGATGTGAAATTTGTTGTAACTACAGTCATCAAAACAGAAATCATAATAATAATAATAATAATAATAACAGTTATATTAATACTATTTTATTTTCAAATAATTGATTAATCTTTCATATAGTAGATAGTACCTTATATCCTATAAATATAAAATAATATAAATAAAAATAAAAATAAAATAAAATAAAGATTCAGATATATTTAGTACTTAATTAATTGTTAATTAAAACTTTCAATTCTCCATTAACATAATCTTGTGGTGGAGGGTTTGAGAAAGAGTTTACAATATTTAACTATTATAATATAATAACTTATGCTTACCTTACTAATATTAATACTTGTAACGTTTAACATTTTCATGCATTCATCGCTATAGAAAAAACAAATGGAATATGTTGGTAAATATTTTCAACCCTTCTTTCATTGGGGGTTCTGAAGAACTAGCTTTGGTCCACTGACTAGAGTTCCCACCACGCCGCACTCGTCCTACCATAGGTTATTCAAGAAGGCAGTTGTCTGTATTATAATGTGATGTATACACGGTCATTACAACGGCATTATATCTTCAAGCATTTCCGTATTTTTCTTTCTCTTCTCGTAATAAAAGATTTTTCTTTTTTCCTAAAGAAAAATTTATATTTTCTTTAAATCAACTGCCATATATAATATTATCATACAATATAATAATGCAGTTGTAGTGTATCGCATACGAGACGGTGTTTCTTTTGTATCTTATATATATCCACGATACAACGGATACAGAATTCGTTTCCGGATATAATATTTATATATAGGTCGATGTAAGATGTGCACAAGTGTATAGTTCGTAAACATAATATTATGTGAGACACGAACACGCTGATTTTTTTTTTTTTTAGTACTGGATAGTGGAAAATATAAAGTTAATTTTGATTTGTAAAAAGTACAGTTTTCAACGTTTTCTGAAATTCATATTAAAGTTACAGGTATTTGGATACACGATCGTTCAAATTCCTGAAACTCATTAAAAAAGTTTTGAATACTTTTCAAATAAAATATTTAGATGCAAAAAAAAAAAATAAAATATTATTATTTAATTTATTTAAAAAAGTATGCAAAACAATTGAATACAAACTTATAATGTTTTAGTATAGGTAGTTATATGGCTCAAGATGAAAAAATTACTAATAATTTACTAATTACTTTACTATTTTATTTGTTGATATATGCAATGCTTACACATACCTACAATTAAGTATTATTTATATATACGTATATAACCTTTTTATGGTTGTTTTTACTTCCTCTACAATTTATTATTTTATACAATGGTATATTATCATTGGTAAAATAATAAAAACTATAGTAATTGTATACGATCAATGACTATGTAATAGTATATATATATATATATATATATATAATTATTGTATTTTAACGTATCTTTGAGTAGTAAGTATGTTCTAGGTGCTCAAACATTAAAAATATTATTATACAGGTCTGACAAATGCACACAATAACTGCCGTTGTTTCGAACACCAATTATGTAATTTATTTTCGCTTTCTAATTATTATTTATTGCAGTTTAAAAGTTGACAGTTTAAAGGTAGCTCGTGGCCGCCATAAATAATATCGTGAAACGATTAACGAATCGATCAATCGGTTGAATTTTCACCGAAACCTGCAACACTTCCAGCACGTCGAAAATAAAGTCGCTTTTGTACATACAATCCCCCATCACACCATCCCACCCACCCAAAAACTCGTAAATAATAACGTTACCTATTATTGGGCATAAATCCTTGCATAATCGTACTGTACAAACGTAACGGTCGAACACGTATGGGAACAGTTGATTGTAAATTATTTCGTTGGTGCAGTCATTAAAACTGGTCACTCAGTCCCAGTGACCACTAATTTAACTTTAATAATTCTGCGTATAACATTATAATAAAGACCCGTATGCGGCACCATAGATTACGTGGCTGCAGAGTATTTGGAAACAATCGGTTCGCACGCACTTATGGAAACCAATAATTCACCGGAAATTTATGTCCGGCCGCTGACTTTTTGAACATGTCTTCCTAATAGCATTAGTCCGATTCGGACGTTCTCGCGTACTCGCGCGTGCACAATAATAAAGTGTCAATAAAATAAAATATTTTATTTGTAACAACAATAAGATTTATGTATACGGCCATACGGGTAACATCTAACGTGTAGCCGTATATCCTCAAGGGGAATAAATTGTGTGAAATTTATCACCACGTGAAAAACACATAAATGGTAAAACGATTTAATTATTGAAAATAAAAAAAAATAAAAAAAAAGTGTGAAAAAACCTTCCGACAAATAAATGAAAACCCGACCGTATTTTTGGTACATTCAAATAACGCATGTGAAGTTTAGGTATATATATACGTCATAGTGTAGCTAAGCGTTCGTAGAAACTTCTAAACGTCTACGAAAACCGAACGCAGTTATAATTAATTCTAGTTTTAAACTAGAGTACGCCATATAGTCTCATTTCAACAGCAATATAAGAACACAACGAGCATTCCTCCTCAAAAGGAAAATATTATAAATATATCAATGTATATGTTTACGTATTATCATACTATTAGTGATTATAATTTGTGTATTTAGTACCAATGACGAATATTACAAAAATAAAAATAAATGTATATAGCGAAAGCTAGGAACATGTAATTTAATTAATAAAATAAATATATATATATATATGTAAATTCGTCTTTATATTTTGTCGAAGAAAATGCAGTGTGATGGGAAGAGAGGGGTGTCATTTTTCGTATTGTGTGTCAGTAATGGGGAACCGCCCTAGAATTGAGCCACCGGAAACGTAGGTCGACACGTATAAAGGCGTCTACAGCGTATAGGATCAGGATGTAGGTGTGTACATATGGTATCTATATATATATGCTTGCACAGTTTTGTAAAGTGCGCGTAAACGCTGTGCCGATAAAACCGCACTAGGGCAAAGTAATTTGAAGTCGTATTTTTTTCGTCCAAGACTTTTGAACGCTATGTATACACACACACACAAATGTTATATGTGAATATATATATATATATATATATATATATATATATTCTGCATGTAATAGGGGAAAAAAAGAGAAGGGAAAAAAAACTACTCGTCTATCTTTTTCACCCGCGGTAAAATGTTATTAACATTAGACGTTATTTCGCCACGTAATAATAACACGCACTCCTTGCAGTTATTGCGTCTAAACTATTCGATAGTAATAACGTGCGCGCACGTGTACATAGTTATATACGAAGGTATTTCAAGTTTTCGCTGTCACCGTTTTGTAAACTCATCTATTCGACTGCTCTTTTCGTACCATCCAACCCATAATATGATAATATATCATGTATACGTTTTTGTACTATCGTCTCCGCGGATTTCACGAAGACCGATGAGTTGTGGTCCGTGCTAGATGGTGCGTATTATGTAATATAATATATGCCTCCTGCTCTTTATACCCGAGGTTTTCGCGTTTTCCGTCTGGTACTGTATATAGTACCCATCATAATATATATATATTATATACTTACTAAACCCTCGGAGTTTTTGCACTGCTTGAACGACCTAAAGCTAATAAGGAAAACGACGTTTCACCCCCTCTCCACTGTTCCCCACCACCACCGCCACCACTCCAAAATCCAACCGCCGAATACCGTGCGCGAGAACTATTTAGTCGAACGTCAGGCATAACAAAACGTTATTTGTCTATAAATAGCATGGAGCTTAGCGTTTTCCGTATTGACTTTTAAGTCGTACGAAATCTCGCCAATATTGCAGCTTGAAGATGACGACGGTGGCCCGCAAAGATGAAAATTACGAATACGGTCCGTGACATTTTGCGGACACTGAACACTATATTATATATATACAGTCGAATCCGCTTAAATGGGATACATCGGACGTTGATCTAACTGTCCCAATAAACCGATTTTTTAATAAATAATTATAAAAACGGGTAGGCCTCGTTTTGCTGTACAGTTGGGGGTGGAATGTACCTCAATTATAGGATAGGTCATTATTACAATGGATTTGTTAAATTTGAATGCAATGATAGATATCATTGTATACGAATAACGATTCTGAACGGAGTTAATATGTTTATCTAAAATGTGAATATAATAATATAGTATTTTATATTTAAATTGAATTATAATGCAATTTCGTAAAAATTTAAATTTAAAACAGTCATACAATTTTTTCGTTTTGGACCGGTAGAAATTTTTTTATATATTTTTGAAGATTAGCTTATGGACAAACTAGTGTCAAAATTTTGAACCTTAAGTATAAACAGAAAAAATTATATGAATTTTTATCTACAAAATAACTTCCAAATTATAGTGATTTTGACACATTTTATACAAATTTGAGATTTATGGGCTTATAAAAAAAATTTGAGTGAAACGATCACCGTTATTTTCTATTGAAGATAAGTTAAGCTTATTATAAACATTGTAATAAATTTTCGAGAGTTTTTGGCCAGCCAATTAAATTTTATAGATGTTAAAAAAAAAAAATTAACGAAAATCGAAAATTTAAATTGTCTATAAATAAGTCAAAATATGTCAAAATACATTAAAAACTTAACCATGTATAGAGAACACCAATATAAAGATTTGGTAAAAATTTCAAGTTGTTGCGGTTTTTCGCTTTTGAGTTAATGCATTTAAAAAAAAATGTGTTTTGTAAATACGTGATTTTGCGTAAAATTTCCCGGTTTTTCGTAATTTTTTTATCGTTTTCTTCAATTTTTTAAAAATGTATTGAAAAAATTGTATTTTTGACTTGCCTAAGTACCATCTACATTCACTTTCCTTTCAGTTAAGTTGCTGTTTGAGAAAGTCGAATCATTTTTACTACCAAAAATCGTTTCCTCAGACACAAAAAAAATAAAAAAAAAACACACATCATTGTAAAATCAATAGATTCCATCACTCCGTTCAGAATCTAAAAACTATCGAAGTGTATATATGTATATAACAACATTATCATAAGAAACATATACATATACTTTTTATACTTTGTTTAAAAATTATTATTAGTAGTACATAATATAATGATATCGTAAATGAATTGATTAATTAATTTATTATATTATTTATTATAAATGAATTGTTTAATTGAATAATGTTTGGTAGTAGGTGATAAGGAAAAGATTAGTAATTTTTAATTTTTATAACTTAAAATTGTTACATCAAATGTGATAGAGACATAGATATTAGACAGTTACAGTTTTCAAAAGAAAGTAGGTATTTATTTTTATTTACATTTATTATTTGTCCCTTATAACCAATGGTTTGTCCCAAATAAACGAAGTTAAACCACCTAAAACGAATACATTCGTTGGGGACTATGCTAATTTGTCCTTAATATGCGGTTGTTCCCTTTATTTGGTGTCTCCATTAAGCAGATTCGACCATATATTATTTTTGATTATATATACATATTATTTTCATCTCGAAACGATAACGAAACAAAAAGGATCAAAATGTGATATACACAAAATTCATTTTCGACCACTTTACATAATAATATAATATGTTATGTAGGTTATGTATTGTTATATATTATGATTTTTCATATTCAACGGTAAATTATACCTCGGTTATTCTGAATCATATGTCCTCATGTAATAAGCCTCCGAATGACTGGCGTTATTCGCACACTCTTTAAATTAATTAATTATGTGTCGGCATCTGTCTGCGTCACCGGCCGCCGTAATCCTCCAGAAATTCGAAAAGAAAATAATTAATTAAAAAAAATTTGAACGAAAATGTCGACCGCAGTCGACTATACGGATTTCGTGCCGAAACGAGGAAATGAGTTAAACAAATGATATATTTTTCCTAAACTATGAAGACATCATTTGATTAAACTCACTGTACCTAAATTGAATTCAGTCGTGGTATTATATAATATGCGGCAGTAGAGATTCTGATTTCAAATTGCTGCAACTGCATGAGTTAAAATTCACATAAAATGAAATATTTTTCCGCAAGCATGGTACACCACATATATATCTTATGCATATACTTATATGGCGTACGTCGGTCGTGGGCAAACTATCTACGTGTGGGTTTTGACTGCAAATATTTGAAATTAAATATATTTATACATCAACTTATACGTTTTTATATCGTTAAAACCGTATATTATACAACATGATTATTAAATATTTTCCAGAGTCGACATTATTTTTTCTTTTTTTTTTTTATAATTTATCAATTTATTTTTCCACCGCACGACGTAATTAAATCATCTTATCATGCCAATGAGTGGATTAAAAACCTTTCGAGCTGCTAACGAACGGCATATCAAAACTATTATACAATATACTATTTTAGAATTTAATTAGGTATTTTTAATTGTTAATAAATAAATGGAAACAATTTCGAATTTCAAAGTGTCAAGTTATGGAAAGTTTGAATTTTTGTTCTAATTAATTAATCCACTATGTATTTTAAAGATTTTGGTTTCAACAAATGCGAATTTTAATTAACGTATGACGTATATAAGAATAAAGGATGTGTATATTTTATTTCAACGTGCATTTTCTAAATATATTTGTTTAAAATATTATACAAATTTGTTGACGTCATTATAATATTTTATGCCATCAGCCATTGGAAAGATAAATACTTAAAAGGAAATAGGAGGAATACTCGTAATATAGATCTCGTTTTTTTTTTTTTACAACATCGTAATTATGACAACCTCGAATATATTTTATTTCCGAAACACCGCAGCAATACAACTATATCTATCTATTGTATTTTTCTGGTACATGTTATATTGAGATATTTTTTCCGACAGGGACGAGTATGTTTGTTCGACGTATAAAGAAAAACCACGTCAAATCCTCCGTTAATAGCGTATTATATTATGATGTCATCACGTTTAATATAAGCATTTTATTCTGGGATCGAGAAGAAAAATTGTAATGTACAGCATCTCACAACATTACAAACCTATGTAACAAAGTCGGGAATATTTTAAAATATAATATCTTATCTAAACGTTATCCGGCCGGGAATAACTGATATAAATACATTGGGTCTAATTCGGAAAACAAACTTGCAGCTTGTTGCGGATGAGTGACTAACGCTATAATAATAATATGGCAATACGCAATGGTTCTATGTATCGTATACGTATACATAGCGAAGTGTTTGTTCGGTTCCCGGCGCAACAGACAAATGTACTTATAATTGGGTGAACTCACTGTCGACATTCAATGTCGTTCAATTATTGTCAATACGGGCCAGAAGGGTTTCGGATGAAGATGATTATTTGTAGTAAATAAGCAAACACAAAATATATTGTATACGCACCTACAGCGTGCTGTTATGAATCCCAATGAAAAATATCACCGTAAATATTATTTTTTTTTACCTCTTTTTTAGTTCATTTTAATTGATGGCATTCGTCACTTTTGTTTGATTAATTTTTTATTTTCATTTTTTAGCGGACTGGGAACAATAACTTTTGAATAATCCATTTCTATAGAACTACGCAAGTAATATACAAGTTGTAGTACAAGTATTATAATGAAATTTTCATTGTATCAAAATTAAACGTCGAAATATTGGTTTCATAGTTAAAGTAAATGTGAGTTTATAATAGAGCGAAAGTGTACCCCATGATTATATCGCAATACATATTCACTATTGTAATCAGTATAAATTAGATAATTATATGTACAATAAAAAGTTCATTGAAACGATTATGTAACTATGTTGACTAGGTACAACCGTATAAATAGGCAAATAATTAAAATCATTATGCTGACTACTGAGTGATAGTGATCCTATATAAGTATCTCAATTTAAAATGGTTCATATTAGAACGTTATATCTGTTACCTACCTATTTAATTTATACTAATTTATTACTTAGTCAGGACTGTTTCCGGATACGCTTACCCTCTCCTAAATTGTATTTAATTATGAAACCAATAATACGATTTTCGATGGCGATACATCGACATATTCATAACAACTTGTACTATTATATTACAGCTTGAATAGGTATTCTAAAATTAATAAGGATGAAAAATTTATTTGTCATTCTAGTCGGTTAAGAGATGAAAATAAATATTCAACTAAAAACGTGTTTATAATGTGGCTCCTATACATTATAAACTGTAATGCTGTAATAAAACAAAGTAATTAATATAAAAATTAATATTTTCGGAGATGTTTCCGTCGGGATATCACAATAGGCCAGCTTGTAAACTACAACGTGTTGTTAATAATAATTTAATATTATTTGTAGTACTATATTTTAATAACGGCGACAACGATAATAATAATAATAATAATAACAACAGCAACACTGCAATAGTCATATATCGACAATCGTTTTATTGACAATGCTTCACGGTTGATCGAACTTGTATATCATTGCTGTGCAGTTATTGTGCCGGGTACGAGCGCATGCACATATATATTTACGCCAAACAACGTATTTTGTAGTTATAAAATGTGGAAATTAATTTAATAGACCGAAACGGTTATCCGAGTCTCTGGAGCTAAATCTCGTTGATGAAAAACGAAGGGAAAATAGCAGTGTGGGGGTAAAGCAGGAGAAGTAGTACTTGGAGTAATAATAATTCAATAATTATAGTACATATACAATAAATTTCTATCAAAAGCTTGGGAGAACTCGTTTTATGACGCGTTTATTTTACGAAACTGTTATCTTCGTTAAACCGAACCACCACCACCGCCATGGTGCCATGAGCCCTCACGCGCTCGCATATTATGCTAAAACGACACAGTTCTCGCGACGTGGTGTCGTAATAATATTAATAATAGTAATAGAGTAATATGTGTTTGTATACACTCTTAAGAGTGAGGTGCATGTACGCACAAGACTTATTTCGTGTACGTGAGCAAATATCGGAGAAACTGTTTATATTTGTAAACAAGCATGTTTATAGGCAAACGTGCGATCGGCATTAAACACATTGTACGTAATAATAATGTTTTAACTACTCATGCGTGTGTAATAATTTAAATAATGTGGCAGCGGCAACGGTTCCCCGGTATAATATTATTATAATATTGTACACGGGTGTCGTGTACAAATCGAGGTGGCTTCGGCAACGACAACCGGAAACGGTACGTTTGAACAATTTGAAGCCAACCCTACCTACCTATCTACCCACCGCCATCCGGTGTTTCCAGCCCACGGCAGCGGTCATTATTACCGTAACACACACTCACATACACCGACCTTTTTCACGATAACGTAGTCTCGGGGACGATCGATTTTTAACGGTTATGTTTATAAAGTTCGATTTATTTTATTTCATTTTTATCCCCCACCCCCACCACGTAGAAATCGTATTACTGTTAATGTACCTACTTTATACGACTCCATACGATAGAACCCGAGAACACATCGATATTATTTATAATTGCTATTAAAATACTTAATATTGTTAACGGTATTATATATAGGTATAATATGTATAGGTGTTTATCAGATGAAAAAAAGAAATCGGTAAAGACGGTAGATCTCATCGAGAAAAATCTTATGAAGCGAATTTTAAAGAGAAAATAAAATATATTATTGCCGAGATTTGGCTTTTATTAGTTGGATTTAGAATTTTAAAAGTTTATTTATAAAGAGGAAATGATAATGTTATTCTATAAAAGTAACGCGGTGATCAAAATCGTGAGGTAATGGTAGGACGTGGATGAATTATATTATGGACCTGATTTCAATGACTGAGAAGAATGATAAGAAAAAAGGTTATTCGTGCAGAGAAAAATATAAAAAAAAATCATTTATCGAAGCTTGAAGCTGAACTACCGCAATATTCAGAAATTGAAGGTAAACCTTTCTTTTCTAAGTCTATTTTTCAAAATCCAGGCTTAAAAAATCTTATATTCCAAAGTTGTTTTATAAATTAATTATTTATTCATTATTAAAATACGTTTATTATTGTTACACATATAATAAATTCATAAAAACACTTTGGTGTTGCGAGAAAAGTGCATACGTATACATTTGACATTTTGATTCGAAGAAATATGGGCAAAACTCTAACACGACAATAACTAATAAGCCTTGGAAAAAACAAAAACACAGAAACGATACACTATGTTTGACGTATTTACTTACGAGTACAGGCGGCTAGTGTCCTTGGACATTGATTAAAAGATTAATTTGGGGTGTAAATTCGGTTTCTTGGGTGTACACGGTATTTTTTCAACAACTATTGGTTAAATTAATCAAAATGTAGCGTAATATGCAAGATGATATTTGATGAACGCATCGAGTGATCAACTGTTATTGAATGTTATTCAATGTTTAAACCAAGTTATGAAGTAGACCGAGTAGAGCGAGAACAGTTTTTTCCAGTTAGGTCGGTGCGGTTTTATTGGATTTATCCTAATAAGATGTAGGGGTAAATGTTCAAAACGTCTCTGTAATGCGTCGGACGGGTGATGTTGCAACAACATCGGCTGATCCCAAGCACCTGACAAAACGCTGCGAGATACGCGTATGTATTATGGTATATGTATGCGGTAACCCGGGTGGGCAACATCCGGTTTGAATAAACTGTAATAATAATTGTTAATATTATTCGGGGCTGGGCACTCGAGGAAAACCGTCGTAGCGTTCGGCCTCGGGCGACCGGACTGACGTTTGACCTTCTAGAAAAGCAACTGGCCAGCCGATACCATCAACGACCATTTCGACATTTCTAGCACGTATATACTACACACACTACTCTATTATAGTCGTACGCGTGCACGGCAAGTGTTTGAAGATTTTCAACACGTTCTCTCGTCATATGAATTGCGTGTCGTATGGTAGGCAATCGCACGATACACATTTCGACGCCCGATAACGTTAAAGTATTATTAATATGTATAAATACATCGGGGGGTGGTCACGACTAAAGGCTCGCGTCATCGCTTTTCGGAACAAAAATTACTTCAAAAACTTCCGATTTCACTACTGAGATTTAACGAGCATCAGACACGTCCCTATAGGTTTGATTCATTAGGGTCTTGATCAGTCCCTCTCCTGACATTTTTCCGTGCGTGTTCAATGTCCATGAATCGTTATCGTTCGTAGTTGAAATGTAAACGCTAAAAAAAATAATTTTAAAGGAAATGAAAGAATTAAGATTTTATCTGAAGTGTATGAATATTTTACTAAAAACCTAAATTTAATAGATAATTATAATGTTTTCTAATTTTTGGTTGGAGGATTGAAATTTGTTTTAGGTCCATCAAAATAAAAATTTGTCCACGTGTGTGAAAATCACAAAACAATACGATCAAAGATTGAACTTGTGAATCCCAATTTTAAGAAATCCTTGTGGCAGACTCAAAGTCATATTATAAAAATTAATTATAATTCAAAAGTGTCGCTAATGAATGGTTTTATTTTCAACTCAACTGGTGCGTAGAATTATGTTTCAATTCCGTTACGTAGTGCAAAACTATAATAAAAATTAAAAAAGCTATAAAAACATACATTTTGAAGTTTAATTTATAAAAATACGATTTTATTACGTCGTGATATTTTATGATCAGCTTATATTCCACAGGAAAGTAATGGCGTTCATTAGTGTCAGAAGTACCATGTTATTTTTATGGTAAAAATACAATGTGAATCAATTATAGTTAAATAAAAAATATATACACACTGTATGTCTGTATACGAAATTTAATTTTGGCATACCGTAAAATGAAAGAACATTGTTTCACACGCAAATCTGTTCGAAATTAAATGTGACAAGCCTGGGGCGGTTTGAATAAAAAAATATTTATATCAGTAAATAGTTTGTAAATTTACGCCATAAAGGTAAATGCACACTAGATCGGGATGGAAAAAATTAATAAACAAAATTTCAAATGAGGTCCCGCATATTGGATCGGATCGGAATTGAACCGTTTGCCTGTCGACAATATTTTAACTGATTCTGAAGCGTTCCGAACGTAATTGCATGTATATTTGCACACACAATACATGTTCTATGCTTACTTTAAGTTCTTTTTTTTTTTAACAAACTTTTATGTTGGATTAAAATATATATATAAAATCCAAAAATACATAGGCCATAATTATTATTATGACTCTAAAATGAAAAACAATATTTGGGAAGAACTTGAAAGACCCAGGTCCAGGTGAGTAATACTGTTATTGGATATATTTATATACTTATATATATAGTGTACACCATAGCCATTTTAAAAAGTGCGTAATTTGATTTTGTACATCACATTTAATAAAATGTCCAATAATTGGTAAAATGTTGTCTAAATTTATACGGAAATATTGGGGGAAAAAATTTAATATACTTTTTTAACAAAATTAATATTATGAATCCTCAGTTTTCTGTTTTTCCATTGTTTTCATTGTCTTCTTCTTGTGCTAAGAAAACCAGCGTCAAAATCATATTTTCCTCATCACTACTTGTTTCTCTCATACCTAATAAATGTCTGTACATAAAATACAAATACAAACTAATATTAAAATAAAATATGAATGTAGATCAGCTAAATGCTTGATATCAGATATTAACAAATGCATTGAGTATACGTCTATCACAAGGGGCAAGATTCAAACGTGCAAAGTTTATGTGACCGTGGGGTGTGATGTTTCGGTTTGTTCCGACGCAATGTGCAGACCAAGTTAGTTTCCTGTCTGAAGCGTTTCGATGGTAAGAACTCGATACAATTCCGTTTTGATTCAATGTACGGTAACCTTAAGAAGATATGAAACATTGCACTGGGTAAAATTATAATATGATATTTTAAAAAGATAATATGTACGCGTATATTATTATTAAACAGTCGAAACTCGTATTGCTGTTTGGAAAAAATTTTATAATTGCATACACTGCGTCTATCAAATTGATGTTATTAGATATACGTACGAATATTTACCTATAAAACCCAAAAGTCGTGGACAAATATTAGATTTATATAATAAATAATAATACAATAAAAATAAATTACAACGAATAGTTGAATACATAATAATACGCATTGAACAATAAAATATAAAAATAAGTAAAATATAAAATAAAGGATGTTTGATTTTGAAAAAAGCAACAAAAATAATAAAAATTTTAGCAACAATGCAAATACATAATATGTATAACATAATGTCATAATATTTATATGTATAGGGTATAATAACAGTGTTGGAAAAGGAAACTTGAAAAGTTTGAACAGACTTCCGTGATGGCATAACAAGTGAATATTTAGTTATGTTTAAATAATGAATGCTAAAGTAACATAGGTACTTAAAAAAACAATAGCAATATTATTCAGATAATCTTTTTATGGAAGGCTTAAGCTATTTATTATGCAATGAAAAGCTATAATATTATAGATTATGAATAAAAATAAAGTTGAACTTTGAAGTGATATTGCTAAGCGATATAATAACAAATAAACAAAATGTTAGTAAAACGATTAAATGAAAGACGTAAAACTAATAAGACGAAAACAAATCTTATATTTATTTTATATATCAAACTTTAACAGAAACCTAGGAATTTCTAAAAATCAATGTTTAATAGTGGATTTATAAAAGAAACCGTTATGCATCTCAGTTGTTTCAATAGTTAAAATTATGATTCACGGTATTTTTCCCGAATTAAAATTCCCGAAAGTCCGTATGTCCGAATACCTTTTTCGCGACATTTATTGTTCTCGAAATGGGAACAAGAAAAAAAATCAAAAGACACAATATTATTAACAAAATTATCTTGCATAGGTAATGTATCCATAAAGTATATATTTATTAACCGTGCCTGTATGCTTCATTCCAGATGGTGAATATTATATTTATTAGCATTATATTGTTTAAAAGCTCCAAAGTTTAGTCTTAATTGAAGAACTTATTATGTGATTATGATATCGGAAATAATATGTGAGAAGATTTGTGTAAGTGCAAAATGAGTTTTACAAAAACTAATAAAACAAATAAAGGTGTTGCGTGCATTTTATTTAGTGAACAAAATTGTAGATTTTTAATAGTAATAAAATTACTAAGATATATTTTTATGCAGACCCGATTTTATAAATTTGTTAATTATCGAGCCAGAATTGGTCACACAAGAATGACACACGGATACTTGATGACAAAAGATGACCCACCCATATGTCCAAGCATGCGGCATCACGCTCACAATTAAACACATTTTTGATGAATGCAGATCATTCCAAACACAAAGAGAAGAACTAAACATTAGTCACGACGTCGGAACAAGCTTAGGCCCAAACCCAGAAAACGAAATCAACACAATAGAATTCTTAAAAGCAACTAAATTAATAAATTTACTATAAGATTAAGTACCAAGGTTGTAAAATTATATATAAATATATATACTTTTTTTCTTTTAATGTAACGCTAATGGCCTCAGCTGTCGAAGCGGAAATGCAAATTTCATGATCAATTAAAAAAAAAAAAAAAATTGTTAATCGTTACGTTAGTCGACGACCTCTACCTCTTTTGTTTTGTTTTATATTGTGTACATTTGTTGAATGCCAAAAGTCAGTTTTAGTCTTTAAATGTTAAAATAAATTTACAAGTTTATTTTATACTATTTTATTTATCTTTTTTTTTTCTTTGTTATAGCTGAAATTATATTATTATATATTTTTGGTTTAGGTGTAAAAATGAAAACTGTTGATAACATTAACCATATATTATAATAATTTATGTTAGGTATAATTTATAATGATTATTATTTATTTTCTACAAGCCTAAAATGTTTTATAAATAAAATGCTAGCTTTGCACAGTGGCGATATCGTAACCAATGAGGTCCATCCGAGGTGCGATTATTGCTAGTTGAAAACTTTAAATTAAATGCTATTTTAGTAAAATAAGAAAAAATATTTTTATTACCTTACAGTAATATTACTTTTTTATTTTTAACAACAATCGTCAGAAAAAGAGCTTTCGGGAAAAAGGTTATTCAGGAATTTTAATCCGGGAACAAAAGTTTTGAGTTTACAGACTTTTGGGAAAAATACCATTCGGGAATATCGATTCTGAAAAAAGAACGGGTATAAAAATTATAATTACTGTTAATGGAATGTGCTATAGTTAGGATCTTAAAATTGCATGAAATTTATCTTCTTGAACTAATTCATTTTGATACAAAATATAAAACTATAAAATACAGTTAACATCTACTTACTAAGTTGAAAATTTTATAATATTGTGTTGAAAAATACATGGTATTAGAAAAATTGTATTAAAATACATTATATTATATACAAGTTATATACAATAAATAATAATTCATATTAACATATTACACATTCATATTTTAAAAAAGTATCCCAACTCATTAATCTTATATGTCTATATACATTGAATTGCAAAAAAAATTCTTTATTAAATATCAGAGTCAATTAGAAATAACATTATTGAAAGTGCTGAACAGGCACTAGGAATAATTTTCCACCCATAATTTGCATAATTTGACCTCTGCAAACACAATTGTACTTTTTTCTTGATTTTTTTCTGTTATCCTTAATTCCTTATCTTATAATTATATCATCTTGAAAATTCCATCCATTTCTGATAGCATTTTTTTAATGTCCTATAAGGAGTTGACTCATGTTTATTAAATGTATAATATAAATTACATATTAATATATTATATAATTATATCTTACAAAGTTATAAGTATCTATAATCTATATTATATAACCTTTAGACAGTACTCATATTCGGATTCAAATAAAATATAATAAATAAAATGTATAATATAGTATACATCAAATTC
The DNA here is from genome assembly GCA_025469195.1 of Chaitophorus viminalis. Taxonomy (NCBI): domain Eukaryota; kingdom Metazoa; phylum Arthropoda; class Insecta; order Hemiptera; family Aphididae; genus Chaitophorus; species Chaitophorus viminalis. The sequence continues at coordinate 94,091 of JAIPRK010001037.1, forward strand.
ATATAATAATTTCTTAATTACAATTTTTTAATTTATGATAAAATTATATAATCTATAACTTGTATATGATGTTTGTGTATTATTATTTACTAATAAATTTAGTAGTATTAGTATTATGATTTTAATTTAAAATCATCATAAGAAAACTTAATAATATTATAAACTATTATTTATATAATTGACAGTTCACTTATACTTAAAAATGTATGAATACTTCAGAGTTAAAATTTATGAAACAGAACATAATACCTTATTATTTATTTATAATCAATAGTTAATAATGAAAAATGGATTAAAATAAAATATAGTTTCAATATTTTATTGAAATATTTCAAGAAAAGTCAAAATTTCAAGTTTAAGATATTTCAAACAGAAATATTTCATACTTATAAGAATTACGTAGGTATATAATAATTAGAAGATAATATTGTTTTTTTTTTTTTTTCTTTTTTAATTGCTTCATTGCCATCATATCAAACAGCCATCGAAAATTAGCAATAATCAATAAAACCAATAAAAAAAGAATAACAAATTGCTTAGAAAACCATGAACTCGATTAAGAACATTATAATATTACTTATAATTAAAACATTCAAATAAAGTACTTAATAGTTTTATATTTTATTTATCAAAATATTACAATACGGCACAATACGGTGATCATAATAAAATAGAAGATAGTTCGAAATAGAAAATATTAATTTTATTTTTTTTTTTTTGTATGGCTATAAAATGAAATATTATATAGAAATATCAAATAATAAAGATAAGTGATCAAGTTGCGTTAATGAACAATGCATTATTTAGTTTGAAAGTATAGATAAGTGTTTTGAAGTGGTTTAAAGTCATTACATGATGGACTAACGAGCTCTAATATTTCCGTAGAAAAGGTAAAATATTAAATAATCGTACTCTTTATTAAGATAAAAGGTAGATACGATAGAGCACGTTTTCTCTGTGGTTAATACCTGACTCGTAAACGGTGAGTTTGGATGGTCAATTGTTAAAAATTTAGGAACTGGCAAAGTATAACTCTCCCATCTAACACTTGCGATAGAACAGAGCACTTATTTGGTCAAGTGTATTGCTTGATTTTCTTCCCATGCGTTTTAGGAGGATAACTTGAACTTGATTGATACCGTTTGGAGGATAACTTAGGCATGAAGTGATAGTGACAGGCTTCATAATAATTCGAGAATAATGGTTTCTATCTGGAACGATTAGCGAAATTCACGATCGACGAATGTACGATAAGCGAGCGGAACGTAAATAAAAGTAATAGTTATGAATACTTAATCGTTCGTTCGTTCATAAAAGAATATTTAATACATTTGGAAAAAATGTAAATATCTACTGGGGTCAATGAATAGAGCAAAATACACTTTTATAATATACAGTTTGTATTATTCAAACATTGAATGAGTAATAATATTGCAATTTGCATTTGAAGTTGAGATACATCAAAGTCGTTGAATTGTAGTTTTGTAGACACTGCGTGTAAGATGCGAATCGCGCAGACCGTAGTGTTATTAAATCCTAATATAATAATATAATGGGAAAAGGTAGGGATTTGATCTAACAGAATATTAAGGCACTTGAAAATTCGTATACTATATGTATATATTATATATAATATATTTATGATTCCTGGAAATATATTTCTGGGTTAATCAAATTGTAAATCGTAGACAAAGGCTTCATAACAATATTTGCCTTGGTTCTAAGACGGGAAAACCACATTTAACCGCGCCACTTCAATTGCGTGGTTTTATTCACTGCTTTCAACCTATGTGACGTTTGATGTCTATACTATTAAAAGTCGCTTTTGAATTTTGCTAAATTGATTTTTCAACCCTCACGCGGATTCTACACAATTAAACCAAACTCGAACTAATGCGAAGTTTGAACACCAAAGTATCTTTCAGAAAAGTAGTCCAACTACGTTAATAATAAAAATTTTGTTTTATAAGACTTAATAATTTATCAGTGGCTTACGTAACTACAACAAGTTATTTACCTATGGTAAAATATTTAGTATAATCTAATAAAGCTTCGAAATAATTGAATGTTCCGCCAGAACAAAATTAATTATCGTACAACTTGGAACGGAATTAACTGGTGTGATAAACTGTGTGGTAAGACTGGAGATCATCATCCACGGTTGAAAACCAATATCAATGCGATTGAAGGTATTATGTCATAATTTATTCCTGGAACATGGATTGTAAACAATGTGATTACTGATTACTATGTACTTAATACATGAAGATATTGAATTTCTATTCTAGACGAATGCAAAATGAAGTCGTTAGACTAAAAACCACCACAATCAAAATTAGGGAAACTATTTTCGATTATAGATTTTACAGTTTTTTTTTTTGATTTTATGTGCGTTATAAGTAAGCACAAAAACTTTCTAAGAAACACTGCAGAGTGACCCGCCGTAATATCCCGGTGGAAACTTCTCCACGTAGTTATTCATTTTTATAATACAGTTTAATTTTTAATAGAAAGGGTCTAATTTTATCATTACTTTTATTATTGATGCATTTATAGTGAATTTTGTATTTTCGTACCTCAACTGACTAGGAAAATAACTTTTGAATTTTGAATTTCTATAAAATTACAGTATTTACAAGTTGCGGTACAAGTTGGTATGAAAATTGCAATGTATCATAATCAAAATTCGAACTATTAGAGAAATCTAGTCTAAGTTTATCTGAAACGTTAATAATTATTGTAGGTACTCATATTATTAAAGCCTACTTAAATATTAAATTAGTATATATTTTTAAGTAACATATTTAACATTTTAAGATGAGACATTGCACTTGTATCTGCATGTTATATAACATTAATTAATGCGTAGTGGTAATAAATAATATTATTTATTATTTATACGACTGCAGTTAACTTTAACAATGTTATATCATCGTATGATAAATAAACGTTTATGTCATTGACCCAATCATCAATTGTATAATACCATAAATTATAATTGTATAATAGTCAATATAATTTACCAGGTACGCTTACTGAATGTTATGAAGTCATACATTTATATTTACATGGCTACATTTACTTTAGTAAATTGTGAAACCAATAATTCGATTTTTGAACACGTTAATTGAAATTATCATAATAATACTTGTATTACAACTTATATATTATCTTTTAATCTTTTAAAATTAAAAATTAAAAAGTTATTTTTTTCAGTCAACGAGATATGCATATAAAAGTTTGACTGTAAGCGCGTTTAACGTGGTCTCTTTCCATTGAACTGTACTAAAAGAAAACAATTAAAAAAACAAAAAAAAAAATCTACAGACGTATATATATTTTTTCGTAGGAGATACCACGGTGGAGTACTCTTTTTAATAAATATAGATAGCATAGATCTTTTAAGTATTTGCGTATATTATAGCATTCCACACGAGGATATTATTACACAATAACCTTCATCAAAACGTATACGGTGTGTTGCACTCATTATTATATTATAGATCTGGCGTGAATTGTGTGCAATAATATAGAGGAGATTGGGGAAATGGCTGTCACCTAAGCAAGAATTTCGATTTCTGCCAAACGGTTAGTCAAAAATACTACTAAATACAAATAAAATAAGTATTGACTTGTAAGGTACATCATACTTACGTTTCAGATTTTTAAAACTAATACAAATTTATTTTTTAATTTTTTTTAAAAAAAAGTGGAAATGACCACCATTACCCCTAGGTAGGGGTAATGATAGTCACTCAAAAACCCATGGAAATTAATAGGGAAAATCGTTTTTTTTAATTCTACTCATAATTTCATGAAAAAACATGAAAACACTTTTATTAATATGTTATATTATTAATAACAGCCTCTACATAATAATATGGCATAATATAACATCCTCCAATAATGTTTTTTTTTTTTTATATGATCTTGGCATTTTGTGAATGACTATCATCACCCCATGAGCACTGAGTGCGAATACCCCATTCTAAAATTTTAAAAAAAAATAATTTTTTTTCTAATTGTAATTTGATTAATTTAATTTGGAATACAGATTCATTATCCTCACAAATTACTTGTTATTTAAGTTACAATTAAAAGAAAATATAACAAAATGAACTTATCTTGAAATGCGTTTTCCGTACACGAATTTTAACAGAAAATTTATGAAAAAACTTTGATAACAATATCTTTACGGTAAAGTTTAACTGATAACTACTATATTTTATTTTTAAGGCTATGATAACAAAATTAATAATTGCACGTAGTGAGCTGATTTTTAGTCATCATAGTTCCATGACAATCAAGGTGACTACGATTACCCTTTGACCATCATTTCTCCATTCTCCCCTAGTATACGTAGCACCAACTGAATATGTATAGGTACCGTCAAGTGTGTGGATACATAACACAACATACATGACGTATAGCAATAATGGCATACCATATATACCTACGACCTGATGTACGAGTAACGAAGTGATTTCCAATTATGAATGCATTCTGCAGTATCCGTTGTGTTTGAATTTCAAATGTAATGAATATAGCGTCCCAAACGTGCCGGGTTTATTCGTCAATACGCGCACGCACATGAATATTAAAAAGTGTTATGTTCATAGATTAAGTTATACGAATATAAGGTTCCATAGTATGTATGTAAGGTAAATTTCACATTAACGAATGTGTGCGTGTTTTTTTCTTGTTTCAATACAACTACTGCGGTTTAATTTATCTAATCCACAGTGTTTGAACATTTCATAATTAAAACTTGTCGGGTAGAAAAATGAAAACGTGCATGTTGATTTTGTCTAATAATCGTAAATTGTTTTCGTAAAAATACTATCCACTGTTTGACTCATTAGTTAGTTATGGATTTTATTTCAAATTTTTTAGTTTATGTCTGCGGTGTACAGTTATTTCAAAAGTTATTTAAATATAGAAAACTGTAGCTATTACAACTTATCACACAATGGCGTACGCAGAACTCTTTAATGGGGAGGGGCTTATCATATTTTATGTACATATATATAAAAAAAAAAAAAAATGTTTATACGATTGTATTCTTTTTATATTTAAAGACATGCACAGTAAAATTTTTTAAAAATTTATATTTTATGAATTGAAAAAGTGAAAACATTAACTTGTTAAGTTATAACTTGATATTTATTCGTTTCGATGATTTTGATAATTCATCGAGTACTGTGTCTGTTGAGATCTCAATATCCCGATGAATATTTAGCATTGCTAATCCATTTAAGCGAGATTCTCCGGTTGTATTTCCTAGATAGGTTTTGAAACGACGAAGTGTCAAAAAAGTCCTTTCGGGTGTGGCCGTCGTTACTGGTAGAGTAACAAGAATAACTAAAAGTTTTCGTATAATTGGAAATATTTTTTCATCACATACAAGTAAAGCTGAATGAGTATTTTTAAGATTGTCATTAATTTAGCTACAATATTTCCACCATAATTTAAGTTCTCCGATACTTTCTTGTTCACTGCAGTTAACGATTTTTTCATAACGACGTACTAAATGTACAATGTCAGTCTCAAATTGTTTTTTGAATTCTAAATTATTTATTTTTGATGGCAAGAGACAGTGAAAACTTGACAACATTTGTTTATAATCTAACAAACGTCTTTAAATTTGGGTAATAAAAAAATCTAAAAATGGAATGAATATTGAAACACGAAAATATACTACAGGTGAATCTGTTTCAATATTACTACGGTGTACTTGGCTACCAACTTTCCGTGGAATTTTAACATCAACATCCCAAACAGAACATATTTTTTGAACATCATTGAAAATATAATTAAATTCTTTTTCACTATCATTTCGCATTTTAATTAATATTTCTTCAATGTTTGTTGCGAGAATCATTGCAGTTGATAAGTCTAGATTTTCTGTTTGTAATAAACGGCTCAAGGTAGAAGTTATACCAAATATCTTGGCAGTAGTACGGAGGGATATCTGGAATTCAACATTCTGAATTGCGGATATTAGTTGTAATGCTATAGAACAGGTAGTTTTGTCTTGCCACGAAGAAATGGTTTCAAGAGAAATTGTAACAGCATTTTGTAGTTCTAAGAAAATTAAAACTGATTCATGTCGTTGAATCCATCTTGTGGAGCATAAATTTTTAAGTCTAGTGGCTTTTGTATTTGTTTCTATACTTGCGATTGTACTTAAAAGAACTTCTTGTCATTTAGGAGTATTAAAAAAATTTTATATAGAACTAAGTACACTTATACAATTCCGAATACTTTGAAGGTCACAAGTGTCAGAAATAGCCAAGTTTAAACTATGAGAGGCACAGTGGACATAAATAGCCATATCATTATTTTTTCTAACATATGCTTGTACACCATAAAACGACCACTCATAGCCGCAGTCCCGTCATATCCCTGTCCAACCATAAAAGAACAATCTATATCAAGTTTAGATTAGATTATCTAATAAAGTTTGAGCGAGGCTTTCTCCCGTTAAGCTAGTAATTGGAACAAATTTTAAAAAATCTTCACGTAATTTTACAGTATTACTTTCTAGATATCGAATACATAAAGAGAATTGCTCCTTACATGAAATGTCAGCTATTTCGTCTGCTAATATAGAAAATACCCCAGCAACTTTTATCATTGAAACAATTGAATTAACCATTATATTATTACAGCAATCGATTATTCATTTTGGATTCTAGGACTAATATCTGTTGCATTAAATGATAATGGAAATATATGTTTTTTAAATTTATATCCTCACTTTGAATTCTTAATCGTAATAAGGCACGAAAATTTTCGTCGTTTTCAATCGGTTCTTTAAAATGAAGTAATCCAAAATCTCTGTGCCCCCGAAGAAAAATATTTTGTCGTCCACAAAATATTATAGTTTCAATTATGGGCGACAATTTTGAACGATTATCTTGTATTTGTAGTTTTAAAGCAGAATCTAGTTGCAAATCTATCGAAATTTGTTTTTTTTTTTCAGAAATAGCTAATCTATTCTGAGCACGAAGTTCAGCCATTTTATGATACTCTGTTATTTCATGATTGCGGAAAATTTCTACAGCATCTTTCCATTTTGAAAAAAGCATTTTTACGAGAGATTTAAGTGAAAGACTTCCTACACCACCATGGTGCAAAGAAAAAAATACACAATATTTACAATAAGCTTCGTCTGTTGTTTTTGAATAAGCTAACCACTCCCATCGAGAAAACCAGCTAAATTGAAGTTTTAAATTTCGTTTTCCACTAGTAGGAAATTGATAAGATTTATCTGGGTACCATAATGCTTTAAATATAGATAACTTCGATTCATCTGACGTATGTGTTTGTTTAAAATAATTAGCAATATCATTATCATTCATACTTAATTTAGTAACCGGGCTTTTTTCTTTATTATTTTCAACAAGTGTTACAGAATTTGAAGTATTAGATTCGTCTTCGTCTCGTTTCCTTTTTTTTTTTGAAAAACATGGTTAGAGTAGTGTTATTTAATTTTCTTTTCTTATCACTCAAGAAAATATGACATAAAGGAAATGCCTATCTTAACAACTGGTGAAAATTTCAAGTTTCTGCGGCTTATACTTTTTGAATTATAACAAATATTTAAAACCGTTTGATCATAAATTGCTATTTTATGCAATTTCGTAAAAATTTAAATTTTAAACGGTCATAAAATTTTTTTCTTTGGGTCCGGTAGAAATTTTTTTATATGTTTTTGAAGATTAGCTTATGAACAAACTAGTGTCCAAATTTTGAACCTTAATTATAAACAGAAAAAATTTTATGAATTTTTATCTACAAAATAACTTGCAAATTATGGTGATTTTGACACATTTTATACAAATTTGAGCTTTATGAGCTTATAAAAAAATTTGAGTGAAACGATCACCGATATTTTCTAGTGAAGATAAGTTAAGCTTATTATAAACCTTGTATTAAATTTTTAAGAGTTTTCGGTCAGCCAATTAAATTTTATAGGTGTTTAAAAAAAAAAATTTACAAAAATCGAAAATTTAAATTGCTTATAAATAAGTCAAAATATGTCAAAATACTTTGAAAACTTAACCACGTGTAGAGAACACCAATATAAAGATTTGGTGAAAATTTCAAGTTGTTTTTCGTTTTTGAGTTTGAGCATTTTAAAAAAATGTAGTTTGTAAAAACGTGATTTTGCGTAAAATTTCCCGTTTTTTCGTAATTTTTTTATCGTTTTTTTCGATTTTTTAAAAAAGTATTGAAAAAGTTGGATTTTTGACATGC